>ML805083.1:88812-130395 GCA_009831015.1 Picea engelmannii | reverse complement strand
CGAACTAGGTAATCGTTAACCTACAGTTCGAGCCATGACGAGAGTGCTAGTAGGCAGTGGCAGGGCTGCTGTCCACCCCTCTCCCTCAACCTCTCTAGAATCGTGTGTGGCCCCTTTACTCCATATGTGAGTCTGGTCGGCAAGCTATCGTCAACCTGCATCATCAACAATCATGTCAGAAATGTCAACATCAAATCATCAAATCAAATGAAACATCACAGTAAATATATCAACCCAAAATCACACTCCCTGACTCAGTCCGGAGTCCAAGGGGGTTCTATCGATGCCTCTGCATCCTCAAGGTCAAAAACCCTACAGACTCAATAAAACTGAGTCAATAGCACCTGTCTACATCAAATAGTAACACATCATGTCGTCTATCAATCGCATCATAATCAAGTAATAATGGTCTAACATCATAAAAGTCTAGATCACTTGCGAGCAAGTGTCCTCAAATAATAAGTTTTCTCCGTGCGCCAGAGCGGGATGTTACAATTTCTTTGTAGATGTGACAGAATGAGAGTCATTCGAATGAGTGAAGAGTACTAGAAATGTCTTGCAACAAAGGCTCCAACCAAACATCTATCACAGATGCCTTGTGGAGATCCCAATCAATTACCAACTTTGAATGTCCCATTATTTGAAGCTTCGAGACTCCTTTTCTTGAGGCCACCTCCAACAGGATACAAAGAGCTACAATTTTTTCCTTGTTATTAGTTCCCCTTCCTGGGTCGTATCATACATGGATGAAGTGATTTTGATAAAGATAGAGCACAACCCCAACCTCACATACACTGGGGTGACCTTGACAGGCTCCATCGAAAAAGCATCGTGGAATTCCAAAATCCAACTCTGACATGGAAAGACGTCTAGGATCCTTGATATATAGTTCAAAAATAAACTCTTTTGAAAGGTTCAAAATGATCCCAACTATTACTTCATGAGGGATATTTTTATCTGTAAAAATGCCAGAGTTATGATCCCACTAGTTGTTGGAGACCAAAAAGCTTTGCATTCCTTCAAACCTCTTGACTACCATATCTTGAGTGTTTGTAGACCCATCTTGAGTGTTTGTGTGTGTGTGTGCACGCCATGTGTCAATTCCATGTTGAGCACCAAAGGAATTACACATCTTCTCATACTCAGTAGCACACCATTGAAATGTTTTAACCATAAGAATTTTTTTACTTTCAAGTATGTTATGTATACTATATAAATTTCATATTGAAATATTTTACTTAAGGTGAACATTAAAATGTTTCATTTATGGTCAATATTGAAATATATTTTTGTTATTGATATTTTTTTTAAATTTCATGTGTCAACTCCATCTTAAGCACTTAAGGAATTACAAATATCCCTCATCTTAAGCACAAGCATGAGCTGAAGAGTTTTCAAATGGTGGATCTCCACCAATGAAGTCTAAGGGGAGGTGAGAAGGTGTTTCCAGGTCTCATGGTGAAGGCCTAGTGGAGTTTTGATTGGAGGTGAAGGGGTGTAGGGGGTGATCTATGGAACCAAGAGCTAGACGATGACAGTTTCCAAATCATGGATGGCAGGTGGTCCAACATAGGGATTTGTACATGAGTCATCCAATCTGATTGGGAGTACAAAGGACAAAGCACATGGAGGATGATGTCATAGATTTCAATGTAAATGTTTTTGGGTTAGAGGAAATATTCTTATTTGACGAGGAATTCATTAGGATCAAAAAAATCAAAAGGTCATATAACATGTTAGGATCGGGATCGTTGGATCTAATAGGGGCCACGATCTAGGAAAAATTCTTATCGCATCAAATGAGATATCAAAAAGAGGAGGTGGGAGAATTAAAAGGCCTTCATTGGACTCTATTCCACACGATTCTAGGAGAAACAAGGCATCATGGGGCTCCCCAGCACGGTCACATTCTTCTCTGGTGCATGTAGCGAGATCGTCATTGGTGGAGACAAATTGCACTTGAAGGCCAATTCTTTCTTCCTCTCGTCTTTGGGGGTAATCCTCTCTTTCCATAGATGATCCATCTTTACATTCTACAGGTACGACTAAAATCCATAGTCCCAAGTCTTCCCTAAAATATGACTATTTGTTAAGGTCAAAGGTTAAAAATGTTTTGATATGGAGCATGGAGGGGATTTGTCCATGGATAAAGGTCCAATAGGTCATGGAGGTAGGAAATCCTTGATTTATATTGCTCAAAATAAGGTGAAGGAAGAAATAAGGAGCGGGAAGAAATATATTATAGTCCGATCTCTTAGAGCATGGAAGGCCCATGCCAGGAGTTCAAAATGATTGCTCTTTCCTTTAATGCTCGACGGGTTGGGGGAACCCCAAAATTCCTCACCTTAAAAAGGTTGTTTCAAGCATGAAGGTCATATTTCATCATGATTCAGGAAATTATGTGTAGCAGAGATAAAGCTACATAATCTTTTCAAAGTTGGTTAAAATATTGTAATTTTTTGTTTTATTGATTCAATGGGTCTCTCTGGTGGTATTCTCTCTACTTGGATTCCATGGTATCGATCACTTTCAACCTCTCAGTTTCCCTCTAGAATAGTGGTTGATATGGAATAAATTTTCTTTAATTGTTCTTTCGGAATGATCAATGTTTATGTGATGTATGCTAATCAGATTTAATTTTGGGAAGGTGTAAGTGACTCGAGTTTTATGAATTCTCAAAACATCATCTTGGGCAAAGACCTAAATTTTACCCTCTCTTTAAGATATTTTTGGGGTTCTACCCCCTTCTTATATACCCGAGGAAATTTATTTTCTCATTGGATAGAAAAGAATCATATGATAGACATGGATCCCTCAAAATTGTCTCAAACATGGAGAAATGGTAGAAAAGGGAAGGAGGTGGTAGCTAAAATATTGGATGGGTTTCTTATTTAAGAGGAGATGATTGATAAACCGTGTTTTTTTTAATCTAGAGTGGCAGTAGGGGGTATCTCATATCACATGCATATTTTGTTGGAGATCGAAAAAAAGGGATCTAGGTCGCCTTGTTCAATGAAGTTCAACTACTCGTGGCATATGGAAGAGGAATACAAAAGTCTAGTTTTGTCATCATGGACTCTGCTAACCAAATAATATGGTCGTTCATACATGCAACAATTCACTACCAACATGGATAAAATTAAAAAAGTCGCCTTTGCCTAGGAAAAATCCTTTAACCAGAAAGCCCGTGCTCACCACAAGGAGGTGGAAGAAAATATAGGATATCTCTTGATTGATAACCTTTACAATTGAAGAATAATTAACATTATTTTATTTAATGAAGAAGAAGTGAGACTTATTATCAAAGGAACAAATAAAATGGTGATTGAAGATCAGAGCGATGTCATTAAAGGAGGGAGATGACAACACAGTTTTTTCACAAATTTGCTAGCTACAGAAAGTTAGTCAACACAATTTTGGACATAAAGGATCAATATGGAAGGATAACTTCTTCCTTTGAGGAAAAAGATGAAGCCAAAAAAGTGTTATTTTCCAACCTTTTTAAAGAACCGGTCGGGTTCCCTATTCATGAAATTTTAAATGTCCTTAAGCTTTTTTCGAAGTTCATAATGGAAGAAATGAATGAATCACTTCTTGCAGATATTTATGAAAAGGAAATTCTTTCAACTTTGAATTCATTCCAAAAGTGTAAGATCACAGGTCCTAACATGCTAACTATTAAGTTTTATTTAGGCTTCTATGAAATGTTAAAAATGGATCTTCTAAAAGTGGTAGAATCTCAAAATTCTGACAAGATGTGGGGTTTGATTAATTCAATTTTCCTAGCTTTAATCCCAAAGAAGAAATATTTGGCTACCTTTGAGGAATTTACACCCATATCCTGTTGTAATAGAATATACAAACTAATAGAAAAGATAATCACAAATTTCCTTAAGCCTAAACTTAGTGAAATAATGTCGAAAGGGAAATATGCATTTCTCTATAAAAGACAAATCCATGATGCAGTTTTGATTACTCAAGAGGTTATGCATTCTATCAAAGCCCAAAAGCTCTCTTCTATAGTAATGAAGCTTGAACTTTCCAAGGCATATAATAAGGTAATCTAGATGTTCCTCAGGTTAGCGTTGATCCAATTGGGAATGAATTTAAAAATGGTCAAATGGATTATGGGGTGCTTAGAGTCTTCCTCCTTTTTTTTCTTATCAACGATTCTCCATCAACAAATTCCATGCATGTTATCTCGGGATTTGTTGTTGTGCAAATCCCAACACAAGGTCACCAAATTTTGTGTAACTACAAGAAATCCTACCACTATCACCTTAGTAAGAAATCCCCACGTTTTAGTGATGGAGGAGGTCCACCATAGGGGAGGATTCCCCAGTGACCTCAAGGAATAAAAGTAACAATTTTGTTAGGTCTGTGAAATGGATGAGGTTAAAAGGTGTTTGAGTACATGCCTGGAACAAGAATACGTATAATATATATCTATATGATGATTTACAAGTACAAGTATGCAAGTAATACCTCTTAAAGAAACTAGACAGTAAAAAATGATATGGTTGTTGTACAATTGCAACAGTTAACAACAATACAACAACAATAGGTAAATTGTAACAGCAGAAAAATTACGATTCAAAATTGAAACAATTTAACATGAAAACTTAGCATTTACTCAGTACAACATCAACCAATGGTTATATGCAATTTCTAAGTATGTATGACCATCATTACAACAATGTATGCAGTAAATTAGTGTATGTTAGGATGGTTGTAGAAAAAATTTGCAACAAGAGCAAGTATGTTAGTGAATTAGCTTAAGCTAAGGTTAGAAAAGTTAGTAGAAATCTTGAGAGAATGAGATTTGAGATTTTGTTGATCACTTTCACCACAAGAGAGCTTAAATGATTAGTGCCTTAGGGCTATGGAGTCTTTTACAACATCAATACAATATGTTTGGAGATGATAGTAGCAATATCTAAGAGGTAGGGTTTGAAATATAAGGTGCTAGCACATTAGGGCCTTAGATTTCAAGCCTTAAAGAGAAGGATTGCTAGAGTGCAAGAACTTTTGGGCTTTAACAACCTTTTCTCACTTCTTAAGTTCTTCAAATATGTCACAATCAAGAGTCTAGAATCAAACTCATAAAGTGCTAGCACTTTAGGGCTTTAGGAGTTTAACCGAGATAGGACTTCATTCACAAATTATGGATGAAGTTAACCTTGTGAGAGGATGAAGCACTTATTCTCCTCTCTTACAGTTTTACCAAGAAAAACATTCAATATGAACAAGTAAAATTTACCATAAACATTCAATAACATGAAATTCAATTGAAGAAATTTACTTAATTCACCAAGATATGACAAGAGAAAACCCTAATTGCAGCAAATTCATCCAAAAATCAGAAAAGAAAGATCCACACTTGTCCTCCAAGAGATAGCGCATGAGTTAAAAGAGCCAATAACCCCAATAGGGAGAAAATTTCAAACTTGTCTCTCACTTGTGTGAGAGGAATTGTGATGATAAAAATGAGCCTTGGCTAGCCATATTTATATGGGAAATCCTAGCCATCAAAAGACTCCAATGAAAAGTCATGCCTCTTCAATAAGAGGGTCGACCCCTTCCAATTGTCCTTTTAATTTATAAAATTCAAATTTACTTGAAATAAAACCCTAAAAAGGGTGACGTCCTTCCCTTCTAGAGTGAAACTAGGCTCATAGGAGTGATGTCAAGGCTAATAATGTGGAATGTTGGGCCTTCAAAGGCCACATGTTACTCTCTCAAGTGTCTAGGTCCATGATACATGCCTCCTCCATCAATTGATCAAGTAATCCATCAAACCCTAGCCCCTAGGTGATGTCATGGGGTAGAAGGGTGACATATAGGCCTCCAAAGGCCAATGTCCAAGTGGAGAAGGGTGGATTCTCATCCTCTATCCATGCCAATATGCCTCCAAATTAAACATCCTCCATCATCAATGTGTAACACTCATCATCAAATGGTGCCCCATATGTGGGGTCTAACATCCATCGTGTGGGAAAGGTTCTGCCAAGACAAAAACATACACCCTCCAAGGGTCCACAAGTCATATGAATCATGCCAAGTAATCCAAATCTAATAAGATAACCACCCAAACATGTGCATCAAAACCCCCTTTCAAACTAAACAAATGGTCAAAGACCTTATAAAATTTTCCTAATTTAGGTATGGGAGGGGTGTCAAGGTGCCCTATTGGGTTAGCCAATCCCCAAGTTAAGGGTGTTTCCTAAGGAGAACCTATATAAGTCATGTAGTGAGTGTGAGGTGGATTTAGGGAAAGAATTATAGGCATGGGGTTCTTGACATGCAAGGGTTTGTATTGTCTCATTTATGGGTTCCTTTGTAGAGGGTGTGTTGCCCTCCATCCGCAATGCAACATTTTTGCAAGCCCTTTTATTGTCATTGATTTATTAAGGTCCAAAACATTGAGTACTATGTGCAATGGAAAGTAAAGAATATCGCAATGCCACTTGAAACTAGAAACAAACATAATGCCATATGCAATGGAAAGTAATGGACACTACAAAATGTGTTTCCTCAACAAGCGAAACATTTATTAATTATGTGATTTCTTTTGCAAGTCCTTCATTTTTTGGAGAAGTGTTTTATTGTTCCCAGGACTTGAGGGAGAGCATCTAGAAGGATAATATTGGATTTTATTTTTTTCCATCTAAAACACCTTTGGGCCTTTAGCCCCTTCACCCCGTGAAGTGAGGTACAATCCCTTCTTGGTTTAATGGACCCAGAAACCCAGAAGATGAGGAAATGGAGGGGAAGAAGGATGGAAGGTGGTAAGTATGGACGGGAATGGTACAATAAGCCTCAAGGAACTACCGAGTATAAACCCTTTTCCCTAGGGTGGCCAACTTGCTAGGACACAATGACAACCACCAAGGTGAAATTAGACAAAAGATATAATTTCTAAGAAATCATTCCATAATCAAGAAAGGATTCTTTGCAACATGTTCAAATTCTTCAAATAGTAAAGTGAAACTTACCATGACACCAAACTTGTTACCTCATGAAGAAAGACATGTTGTCCTCTGGGACCAAATGGATGTAGTGGATGATACTATGTTATTAGTGATGAGTGGTGATAAACATGAATAGGGGGACCCTGTGGGATCTTATGCTCGATCTGACTCTTGGCACTCCATGACGGCTACATGTGGGCCTCGAGACATTATCTCCTTAGTTACCCCTAGACTGAGGGGGTAACATCTGGCTCCTACATGGGGACATGTGCTAATCGTAGAGAACATGAGAACCTCAACATCTCCTAGTATGGAATGTGCCTACACACACTTAAACAAGACATGCTGGGATATCGAAGGGTAGCACACTCACCCCTCATTCATATGAGAAAATATATCTCCTATAAAAAATCTAGAGAAAAATTAGAAAAGAAAATTTTTGACAATTCTAACATATCAATATGAGTATGCAAAACACAATAATGTAACATAACAATATGTAATGATGTAAGAAAGGAATATGTAAATCATAAGCATGTATACAACTATATTGCCATGACATGCATGATACAACATATATACAATGCAATGCAAGATGTAAATGCCTACTTTAACCTACCTAATCTATGCTATTATAAATTATAGATATAACCATATAACAAGTAGAACCATTCTAGCATTGTACCATAATGTCTACCTATGTGCTTCATCATAAACTATCATAAAGATAAATCTAGCACAAAAGCAACATGAGTTAGAACATGCATTGTATCATAACTAATCATAAATTCTAACTCATGGAGGCGGGAGGGAGGTACAACATCATGCCAAGTCACATTCCCACGAGAAAAGATCAATCCATCTATGAATAGGGTTTTGACAATATATAGACTCATAAGGTTGGATCAAAGGGTCAGAAGTTTGACTAGCTTGGATCTTATCACTCCTAGAATCCTAAGAATGGTATGAAAAAGAATCTGGAGGATGACAGACAACTACTCAAGGGAGGGTTGAAAGATTGAGATGTCAAATTTCTTCTTAAAGCATCCAACCTACTCATAAATTCTAAGAAAAAAAGTTTCCTCGGAGACAACCTTGGATAAGGAATGTGTTTCCCAACTGCATCCTTAGTGGCATAGTGAGATGAAGGAAAAGAGGAAAGATGGAAAATCTCATTACAAAAATCCCACTCTGGGATAATCATGTCCTTACCCTCATCAAAATTGGAGCACAATGGTGGTTGAAAATGTTCTTCATAAAGTAAATCTAAGTGCTCAAAAGAACACGTATCAAACACCCAGGCAATGACCAAAAATCATCACGAGGATGCTGCAAAAAGTCATCCCTAGGTGGTTGGAACAAATTTGTAATCGTGTCATCTCCTTGCTTCCAAACATCAGAATCAGTAACAATTGCATATGGTTGTTGTAAAGGAAACAATTGAAAATGACCTTCAATATCATAAACAATATCTCCATCATGACCAATCACATCCCATTTATGTCTCCCAGCATGTATAAATTCATCAATAGTCACATCATCATATTTATTATAGCATGAATGGTTTAACTCATCCAAGGGTTCCTTTAGCACTCCTTCACTTTCTTAATCATAGAATAAAGCATCATCAAAGTCTTGGAAAGAGAAATGACTTACCACATTCTCTTCTTTTTGTGAAAAAGGGATGGAAGCTTGGATGACTTCATCAAATGGAGGAGAAAACATTAACACTTTGTCTTCATGAGAAAACTCTTCTTCAGCATCATATTGTTCTTCAGTCAAGATTTTGTTGCCTTCAATAGGATCATGAAGAAATTCCTGTTCCTCTTCAAGGGATTGGTAACCCTCTTCAAAATATCTTCTTCCTTTGGTTCTTGGTATTGAGAATGGTGCACTTCCCTGAGATCTTCTACAATCTCAATGGTGAACCCTTCATCCTCAAGGACTATTGTGATATTTCAAAGGACATCTTCATATGCCTGGCATTGCGGTTTAGAAAACTCAAGAAACCTATTTATGAGATATGTGAAATAGAATATACCCTTTGGTTTGCAACAACTCTTGATCCATTCTTGTATAAATGATGGAAATGAAAGTATAAACATTTTTACCAGCACATCTTCATGTCCAGCTTCTATATCACGTATATACTTCAAGAACTCTATAACGTGAGTAATGGGAAAGCCTTTGAATCTTGGAGAGTATGTGGGTATCCCAAAAAACTTTCAAAATAAATAGAATGATACATTTTCTCCCAGGGTGCCATGATTCCATTTCTTGAAAATATCACAAAGTTGAGAGTAGGATGGCATCTTGGAAAATGTCAGTGGATTCGTCATATGATCCCTTTAGGATCATCAAAGGAAGGTGAGGGAACTAATCTCATTGAAGTCTCCAGGTAATCTTGTAAGATAGGGATTTGGGAAAAAGATTACCAAAATATGTATCGTTGAGGAGAATGACTCAATCCTCCCTAACAATGGTGCCAAAATGTTATCTCGGGATTTGTCATTGTTCAAATCCTGACAAAAGATCGCTAAATATTGCATAACTACAGGAAATCCTACCACTATCAACTTAGTAAGAAATCCCCATGTTTTAGTGATGGAGGAGGTCCACCACAGGGGAGGCTTCCCTGGTGGCCTCAAGGGATCAAAGTAGCAAGTTTGTTAGCCAAGATTGTTGCCCCCTCTCTTGATGACCTAATGATAAGTCTAGGTCTGTGAAATGTATGAGGTTAAAATGTGTTTGAGTACCTTCCTAGAAAAAGAAAAATTATAGAATATATATGATGATTTCCAAATACAAGTATGCAAGTAATACCTGTTAAAGACACTAGACATTGAAAAATGCTATGGTTGTTGTAAAATTGCAGCAATTAACAACACTACAACAACAATAGGAAAATTGTAACAATAGAAAAATTACACTTCATAATTGCAACAATTTAACATGGAAACTTGGAATTTACTCAATAGAACATGAACCAATGGTTATGTGCAATTTCTTAGTATGTATGACCACCATTACAACAATGTATGTAGTAAATTAGTGTATGTTAGGATGGTTGTAGAAAATTTTTGCAACAACAACAAGTATGTTAGTGAACTAGCTTAAGTTAGGGTTAGATAAGTTAGTAGAAAGCTTGAGAGAATCAGATTTGAGATTATGTTGATCACTTTCACCACAAGAGAGCTTAAATGATTAGTTCCTTGGGGCTATGGACTCTTTTAGAACAACAATACAATATGTTTGGAGATGATAGTATAAATATCTAAGAGGTAGGGTTTGAAATATAAGGTGCTAGCACATTAGGGCCATAGATTACAAGCCTTAAAGAGAAGGATTGCTAGAGTGCAAGGACTTTTGGGCTCTAGAAACATTTTCTCCCTTCTTAGGTTCTTCAAATATGTCATAATCGAGACTTTAGAATCAAACTCCTAAAGTGCTAGCACTTTAGGGATGTAGGATTTTAACCTAGGTAGGATTTCCTTCACAAATTATGAATGAAGTTAACCTTCTGAGAGGAGGAAGCACTTGTGCTCCTCTCTTAAGGTTTTTCCAAGAAAAATCTTCAATATGAACAAGTAAAATTTACCATAAACATTCAATAACATGAAATTCAATTGCGTAAATTTACTTCACCATGATATGACAAGAGAAAACCCTAATTGTAGCAAATTCATCCAAAAATCAGCAAAGAATGATCCACACTTGTCCTCCAAGAGAGCGCATGAGTAAAAAGAGCCAATAACCCCAATAGAGAGAAAATTTTAGACTTGTCTCTCACTTGTGTGATAGGAATTGTGATGATAAAAATGAGTCTTGGATAGCCATATTTATATGGGAAATCCTAGCCATCAAAAGACTCCAATGAAAATTCATGTCTCCTCAATAAAACGACCAACCCCTTCTAGTTATCCTTTTAATTTACAAAATATAAATTTACATGAAATAAAACCTTAAAAAGGGTGATGTCATGCCCTTTTAGGGTGACGTTAGGCTCATAAGAGTGATTTCAAGGCTGAAAATGTGGAACGTTGGGCATCCAAATGCCACATGTGACTCTCTCAAGTGTCAGGGTCCATGCTACATGTCTCCTCCAACAATCCATCAAATCCTAGCCCCTAGGTGACATCATGGGAAAGGAGGGTGACGTATAGGCCTCTAAAGGCAAGTGTTCAAGTGGATAAGGGTGGAGTATCATCCTATATCCATGCCAATATGCCTCCAAAGGAAACATCCTCCATCATCAAGGTGCAACGTTCATCATCAAATGGTTCCCCAGACATGGGATCTAGCATCCATCGTGTGGGCATGGTCCTGCCAAGACAAACATGTACACCCTCCAAGGGTCTACAAGTCATATGAATCATTCCAAGTAAGCCACACATAATAAGAGAACCACCCAAACATGTGCATCAAACGCCCCTTTCAAACTAGAAAAATGCTTAAAGACCTTATAAATTTTTCCTAATTTAGCTATGGGAGGGGTGTCAAGGTGCCCTATTGGATTATCCAATCCCCAAGTCAGGGGTGTTTCCCAAGGAGAACCTATATAATTCATGTAGTGAGTGTGAGGTAGGTTTGGGAAAATAATTCTAGGCATGGGGTTCTTGACATGCAAGGGTTCATATTTTTTCATTTATGGGTGCCTTTGTAGAGGGTGTGTTTCCCTTCATCTACAATGCAATATTTTTCTAAGCCCTTTTATTTCCATTAATTGTTTAAGGTCCAAACAATTGAGTACTATGTCCAATGGAAAGTAAATAGTACCACAATTCCACTTGAAGGTAGAAACACGCAGAGTGTCATATGCAATGGAAAGTAAGGGACATTGCATAATTCATTTCCTCAACAAGCGAGACATTTATTAATTATGTGATTTCTTTTGAAGGCCCTTCATTTTCTAGAGAAGTGTTTATTGTTCCCAGGACTTGAGGGAAATCATATAGAAGGATAACATTGGATTTTATCTTTTTCCAGCTACAACACCTATGGGCCTTTATCCCCTTCTTCCCATGAAATGAGGTACAATCCCTTTTTGGGTCAATGGACCTGAAAACCCAGAAGATGAGGAAACAAAGGGGAAGAAGGATGGAAGGTGGTAAGTATTGACATGAATAGTATGATGAAATTTCAAGGAACTACCCAATAGCAGCCCTTTTCCCGAGGGTGACCAACTTGCTATGACATAATAACAACCACCAAGGTGAAATTAGGAAAAAGATTAATTTCCAAGCAAATGTTCCATAATTAAGAAAGGATTCTTTGTAAGAAGTTCAAATGGTTCAAATATTAAAGTGACACTTACCATGACACCAAACATGTTACCTCGTGAAGCAAGACATGTTTTCGTTTGGGACCAAGGCGATATAGTGGATGTTGCTTGGTTGTTGGTGATGAGTGGTGATCAACATGAATAGGGGGGACCCTACGGGCGTTGCTGCTCAATCTGACTATCGACACTCCATGTCTGCTAGTTGTGGGCCTAGAGACATTATCTCCTTAGTTACCCCTAGACTGAGGGGGTAACAAGGCCCTCTAGAGGTTTATGCCAAGGGTGTCCATTATCACCTTTTATTTTCCTCATTTTTTTCGAGCCTCTTAGTATGCTATTCAAAAATGCTGAGAGTAGGGGAATTCTAAAAGGTTGAAAAAACACTAGTTATGAAATTCTTACTCATCTCATTTTCATTGATGATGATTTTAATTTTGGTGCAGGAAAAATTCAGGAATTTCATGCCTTGAGAGTTATTATATACTTTTTATGTATGGAAACGGGGATGCAAATCAATATCATTAAGTTAAATATTCTAGTTTTTTATCTACAAGTGGAAGTTCTGGAGCAACTTGATACTATTCTTCCTTGTGCACGTAAAACAATCAAGGCAGGTCTCAAATACCTAGGTTTTGAGCTTAAACCCAACTCTTATCATCATGAATATTGGGTATGGATCATAAAGAAAATTCAAGCAAGGGTCTCATCATGGGCACATTGTTGGTTATCTAGAGGGGGGCGGTTAGTTCTGATCATATCGGTTCTATGAAACATTCCTATGTATTGGGCTTCAATAGTCAAAATTCCAAAAGGAATTTTATCCAAGATTGGGAAAATTTGTTTCCAATATCTATGGGTGGGACATAAATATGTAGGTGGGATCCCCCTAGTAAAATGGTCAAAATTGGCAATGTCAAATGAGTTGGGAAGATGGGGCATAAAAAACATTTTATGGTTCTATAGGTCTTTAGTGGTTAAAAGTTTGTGGAGGTTAATTCATAATAAGTTGTTATGGGGCAGAGTGATGACTTCTAAGTATTTAGCAAGAAATTCTTTAGTGGATTGGATAAATATGCCAAGAAAGAATAGATCTGACAACTCTATATATTGGAAGGCGATGTCTGAAGCCTTTCCATTAATTGGATATTTCTTAATGTGGCAAGTGGGTAATGGTAAAAGTAGAAGGATTACAGAGGACCCCTGGGTGAATCCAAGTCGTGGTCATAATATATCCAACAAGTTTCTCTGCGAATTACATGATCAAGGTATTTTTACATTATGGGACGCTTAGTCAAGAGACCTCGACTTTATTAGGAGAAGTTCTTGGAAATCGACATACATTTTAATGCTCGAGGGGGATAGAGCATTAGAATGGGATGAATTTACAGGTCTACTACACTCATCCTTTATTAATTTACAGGAGGAGGAAGAACACACTATGTGTTGGGAAAGGAATGGAAAATCAGAGAGCTTCAATGTGAAGCTAGGATATATAGTGAATGTTGAGGAGGATTTCAATGGAGAACATAAATGGTGGTGGTCCTTTGTTTGGGGAACCCATGCCCCTTTAAATTCGAAGCTCCTTACCTAGTTGATTCTCAAAAATAAATTACATACCTGGGATAATGGCTTGAAAAGAAGGTGGATAGGCCCCAACAAATGCACTATGTGTATAGAAGAAATGGAAACAGAGCAACATTTGTTTGTTTCATGTTCTTTTGCATAGCAGGTATGGCCAGCGACAAAAAATTCACTCAAAATTTGGAGGCGCACTCCCAATGGTGCTCTTAGTGAATGGTTAAAAAGGTGGAAGGTTGATGAGGAAAATGGGGGTATCATCTCTCTCCCAATTTTTATTTTTTATTTTCTATAGTGGGCTCAAAATGTTTGTATTTTTCAGAACAATTTTATCCCTTTGGAACTTGTGGTAGGCTTGGCTATGAAGTTAACTCAATAATTCAAGCTCGAGACAAAAAATATCAAATCAAGGAAGCCCTCAATGCCTACATTAGTGGAAGGAATTCCTTGGGGTTTTTTTGATGGGGCATGCCAAGGGAACCCTCCATGCTATGGTGCAGGGGAAGTTCTATACATCTCTAGTTCTCATTTTTTCAAGGTTAGATTTTCTCCTGGTAAAGGAAAAATATGAAGGAGGATCTCTTTACTTTGTGGGCCTTTGCATTTTTTATAAATTCCCTCAATATGAGAAAGGTTCAAATTTTGGGGGATTCGAAGGTGGTCGTAGAATGGGTAAATGGGGCAGTTTCATCTTCAGGTTCTGAGGCTTGAGAATTTGATGATCCATATTTTCTCCTTTTTATGTGATCTAGAGTGGTTCTCAATCACTCACATCTTCATGAAGATCAACACTTTGGTAGATGATTTATCAAAGGAATCTCTTGTGCTAGACAAAGGAGCTTTTATTATGCAAGAATTTTATGAAGGTCTCCTCACTGAGGAAATGCCTTTCCATCTTTAATCTTAGTTTCCAATCAAAACTTGTTGGATGTATTTAGAAAGGGGTAATTGAAAAATTGTGAAAGGATAGTCACTTTTGTGATGAAATTCTGAAAGTATATGTAACGACCCATATTTTGGCCTTAGGAAGTTAGAACATTGTTGTTTAATCATCTCAGTAATTCAATGCTTAGCATTTGTTTGGAGTCAATTAGATTGGGTTAGACATTTGAGATGAGTTCATCTTAGCCTGTTTATATGTTATATGATAGTATTCTTACTGTTATAAGCTCATGACAATGATAGTTCTCTGATTGTTTAACCATTAAAATTAAAATGTGAAATTTCGGTACATGGATACCAGTTCAAATTATGTTGTGAATGTATAATAGATGCAAGGCATGATTAAAAAAAAAATACATTTATTAATTGAAAGTCAATACAAATATGGATCCTTATATGGAAATTGGTATGTATATGCATGGATATGAGTTATTGGTGATCTAACCTACAAGTTGATGAGCTAAGTGATAGCCAAATGATTGTAGTGTTGAGGTAACTTGGATGTTGTAGGCATAAATAAGATAGTGTATGATATAAGTTTCACTTATTATTTAATTTACGATTCAAAATATTGCTATGATCTGTGGTAAGTGTGGTTTTGACAGGACACACAACTTGCTGAGAGTGGTTGTTTGATGAAGTGACTCTAAGAATAGTAGTTTCATAGTATGGACTGATGTAGGGTGTTGACCCTAGTTCTATGAGGAGGGGTGGAGGTATTTCCCATCATTTATCCTCTAAAACCTAGAGTCATGGGATGGTTGTGTGAAGTCACGCTCCCCTAGACGTGTGATAGTGTTTGCTAGTTTCCTGTTGGAGAATCTTGGTCGAGATGTATGACACTTCCTCTTACGGTTTCTATCTGGAGTTAGGTCAATATAGTTTATGCTCCATCTTAGTACAATAGAGGAAAGGATAGGATGGAAGATGGAAGTAGGTTACGAAGGAAGGATGATTCAATGTTAGTTGAGAATATTGATTGAGGATTAGATGTGTCACTATTGTTTACTCACTTGGTTCCTACCATGTTTAAAACCCTCTCTTGATTCCCTTTTGGTATTTTAAGTGTGATAATGAGTTATTGATGAATTATTGTAATTTTGTTTGTTTATTAAATGATGCATTTATTTAATCTATTGTCTTGCATGCCTTGGTGTGATCATGCTAGAACTATTCGCTAGAGGCAATTGTTGTTTATTCTTAGTACATGCATAAGATATGCAACCACTAGCTACACACACATACCTTGCACATGTACACTAGTAGAATTAATTAATGTATTAATTATTAGACTAGATTATTAACTATTTAATCGAATGGTTTAATGACTATGTAAATTATATTGCATACAAAAATATCTAGTAGCATTAAATATATTCTTTGACTTTGATTGATGGTTGGTATGATGAATTAAATGAGTATGGCAGGTGATCATGGAAATTTTGGGGAAAATTGTCAAGTTGCATTTATAAGATAGCATGAGAAGACAGACTTTGCATTTAATTTATTGTTATTTTATGTAAGTTGTTTATATTTTAGTTTATTTTGACTTTTCTCAAAAATCTAGATAAGGGAGGTTGATGGCTGATAATAAGGGTGGTTGAGGATACTTGGGGAAATGGGTATGGAAACTTGATAAATAAGAAGAGGAAGTGGTGATGGAGGAGAGGTTGAGAGGTTGGATATTTCTTGTGATAGTCTTCTTAGAGAATATGTGTTTTTTTGTTATTGGAGTCACAGGGACAGAGGGCCAAGAAACCGAAAGGTTTCTTAGAGCTAGGAAGTCGTCTAGGCTCCTAGTTGGCTGGGAGGATTTTGTTTTTTCACTCTGGGAAAGTGGAAAAATAATGTTTGGAAGCATCTTCCTACTACTAACAGGACTACATTGCAAATGGTCATCTTTAATAGACTAGGGAGGAGGTATTTTACTTGGTATATATATATTTTTTGTTAGTTTGTTCGTGATATGTGGGACTAACCTGTGGCTAAGAAACCATGACTCAGGGGCATCTAAGCCATCAAAATCACCCGGGGATCTCATCCGGCCTGAGCTACACCAACCCTTAACATGGATGGATTTTTTGTCACTGCAAGTTTCGAACCGATGACTTTAACATCACAGAGTGCCTTAACAACACACTCTCTCACCGACTGTCCTACACCTCAGGGACTTTTACTTGGTATATTTTGTTATGTTATATTTAAATATTTTAATTGTAAAGATAACTTCTTATTTATCTCATCTTCTTATTCAGATTCATGTATTTGGATTCAAATTTGGAATATTTAGCATTTGAAAAATTGTAAAAGAGTTATGAATATGTTGTGGGTTATTCCATAGATGAAAGGAAAAAAATTGTTTACACTTAATGTTTGTGTGTATAAGTTAAAAAATTTGGTTTCATGGCATCTCATGGATAGGCGTTGCAGTACATGTAATGTAAGACAAGCTAAAGGAAAAGTAATAGTCACTCTTATGAAGGACAAAAATATGTATATTCTTATTTTGGAATATAAGTCTCTTGTGAAGGACAAAAATATGTATATTCTTATTTTTGAATATAAGTTCTCTCTCTCTCTCTCTCTCTCTCTCTCTCTCTCTCTCTCTCTCTCTATATATATATATATATATATATAGAGAGAGAGAGAGAGAGAGAGAGAGAGAGAGAGAGAGAGAGAGAGAGTTGATATAAAATTAGTTTATTTAAGGTGGACATTGAAATATTTTATTGATGGCTAGCATTGAAATTACTTTTTTGTTATTAATATTTTTTTAGATGCTACTTATCAATCCCATATTGAGCATGGAGGGAATTACACATTACACACCTCCCTCACACTAGATGTACAAGGTGCCTCCCAACATAATAATAGTAATAATCTATTTTTAAAGTTTCCTTCTCTTTTATTACTTATAAATCTAGTTATTCAATCTACAAAATATTCACTAATTACAATTTATGAATATTTTATGTTTATCGATTACTTCAATCTATTTTTAAGGTTTCCTTCTCTTTTATTACTTATAAATCTAGTTATTCAGTCTACTAAGTATTCATTAATCACAATTTATGAATACTTTGTGTTTATCTATTACTTTTTATTATTTAAACTTAATTTAACATGAATTACTTTTCATATAAGCTCTATGGTATTGGTGTGATACCAAAATCTACAATTAGTTATTTGTGACTCTAAAAATAGTTCTTTTGAAACTAAATTAAACAAAAATACAACCTAAAATTAGTTCTTTTGAAATTAAATTAAATGAAAATGCAACCTCACCAAACAAGTCACTATTTTCATTATTTCCCCAATTCGCTATAGGTGGTCCTAGAATCCATACTTTGAACACTTATAAACTCATTTATTCAATGGTGACCCACTTCATAACAATGATACAAATTATGATCTAAGGGGTCCATGGAGAGCCATATTGATTGCAAATTGATTGGTTAAAAACAAATTAATTGTTTAAATTCTTAATTATGTACCATGTTCGTTATATGGGAAGGCATTTTTCATTATTTCATCCATATTTTGGGGGATTATGGTTCTTTTGATTTATGTTTCATCAATAATTAACAGCAAGAAGGATTGAGGATTAAAAATGATGAATATCACATCATAACAACGTTACAGAACCATATTCTAACATTATTCTAGTCCATGGAGAACCATATTCTAACATTCTAATTTAAAAAGAATTATTCTAACATTATAATTATGATCTAAGGGGTACATGGAGAAACATATTGACGCAGCACGCACCCGCAGGCACGTCCGCTCACAGGATATTCTCTTCCCTCGGCCCAAAGAACACTAACCGGTCATTCTATTTCACTATCGGGAAATCTGCACCCACAGATCTCTTCGCGCGATCCCCCTTTCTTTACTTATCGAGGAATCGGAACTCGCGACTTCGCGAGTTCAAAGGTCGAGTGTTGCACTCTCGAATCCACGAGACTCGATATCTCAGTCAATGTTAACTCCTTCCCTTACTCTATCGGGACTCCCCCTATCGCGATTTCGCTTCTCGCGATGTCAAACACTTTGGTTTACCGACTCCCGACTCTCGATATGACGATTTTTCGACACCCGTGCGAGTTGAGCTTTCAACGTCTTTTCACCTCTATCGGGAATTTGGGGTTCACAATTTCGCGAATCATAATGCTATTGTATCGAGACTTCTCACCATGAAACCCCGATAGCTTATGCCACCTGTCCTCCACTCACCGACTCAGCTGTGGCCCACACTATTTACATGGCCGTTGGGATATCGCGATTCCCGTTGCCAAACCTTTGACTCTTTTCTCACGAAATCTCGATAGGTGATTTCGCGAATAATCCAACGGCCCTGGCTAGCTTGGATCAATGGTTCTATCTGTCCTGAGCTTTCCGACTTTTGGGAATATCTGCAGTATCTATCTTGCACCTCCAAAAGATCTAACGACTCACAGATTTTTGCGAAATATCCTCGGAGAATTTCGACCGTCCATTTCTTCCTTACGCAATCCACGAAATGACGAAGTGTTCTTCTACAGAACTCGTCCACTTGCTCAAAAACCTGCGACGCTTCTTGCCAACCTTCAATGGAAACTCTCCCTTGCTATCCTTTAACAAATTCGAAGCTTGCCTCTCCTGAGCTTTTTCCACGACTTCAAGTCCTTCAAGAAACTTCTTTCCCGCACTCCTTGCGGCAAACCTTCAACAACATCTAAGTGTTGAAGTTCCTCGACTCTGCGCACACCTGCAGAAGCAGTCCTACAACTCTTTTCTCAGGTTCGCAACCCTGAGACTTTTATCTGGCCTGTGCACTCCTTGCACGGCTCCTATGCCCAATTGCACCTTCTAGATGAATGAGAACAAAAGTTATCTCCATCTGAACCCTCTGTCAACGCACTCCTTGCGGACACTTCAACTGCACTCCTTGCAGGAATTCTCTGGCTCAAATAGAGAAGCAATTGAAACTCATTCTCTCTTCCTCTCAGACTTCAATTCAAACATGAAATCATATACACATCATATAAAATCAAATGTATAACTGGAAGCAAACATTCATGAGAACACCATTAAGCATCAATACACAGAGAACAGACACAAAACCATGAATTTGAATCAAATCTCTTCTATTAATTCAAATGTCTATACATGGGTGTTCTTCACATAGCTCTTTGCTTCTCTTTTGTGTTCTTCATACACAAATGCTTATAATCCCTTTTACAATATACAAGGAGGGTGTCTATATCCCATTTCCCTCTTGCGCTCTAGAAACTGTCTAGTCTAGAATTCAATTCTACCTACTTTACATTAACTATATTAAATGTCATCTATCTACTAAGGACGAGAGCTATCCGCTCAAGGTCCATTACAATATACAAATGCACTCTTTCTTAATTTCTACATTTAAGATTTCACAACAACTTCAGGGTGATTTTCAAAATTTGTGTTGGCTTGTCCAGTTGTCTCCTTCTTCCGCGCTGGCTCACTTGATGTGAGGGATGCTCCTGCATCATACTCCCTCGCTTGAAAATTTTCATGGGCTCTTGTCCATGAGCTCCTACATGGTCTGTCCATGCTTCTGTATTTTCGCTTCAGTCTCCCAGCTAGCATATTCAACTGGATGGTTTTTCCACTTGACCAGATACTCAAAGTACTGCTTTCGCCTGGTCCTTTTGCTCACTCTCTTGTCCAGTATGCATTCCATCTGTGGTTTCTCTGCAACTGGAATCTGCTTCGTCCAATGGATCATTGGCTGCTTATCTCCAGTCTCTGCTTCTCCATCTCTGTATGGGTATAAATCTGAGATGTTGAATATCAGAGATATTTCGATCCCATCCGGTAATTCAATCTCATAAGCATTGTCCCCAAACTTCTTCAAGACCTTGCATGGCCCAATTTTCTTCATTTTCAGCTTATTGTATGTTCCCCTCAGGAACCTTTCCTTTCTCAAATGTGCCAGAACCAGATCGCCAACCTCAAACTAAAGTTGTCTTCTATGTTGATCTGCTCTGCGTTTATATTCCTGATTTGAATTCAACAGTCGATCCTTCACCCGGCTGTGAAGTTCTTTCATCGCCTCAGCAAATTCTTCTGCACTAGCGTTGCTAGTGGCAGTCTATTTTGAATCTCTCTGGCCTATGCTCTGATTCACTGAGTCGTTATACGCAAACTCTGCCTGTGGTAATATGTGGTCCCAACTGCTGTGGTGTTCCGTCACCAGGCTCCTTAGTAAGTCTCCCAGACTTTTGTTCACCACTTCTATCTGTCCATCCGTCTGAGGATGATAAGCTGAACTAAATGACAAGTTTGTTCCCAGCTTCTTCCATAAGGTCCTCCAAAAATGCCTTATGAATTTAGTATCTCGATCTGAAACTATGCTTTTCGGCATCCCATGAAGTCGAACGACCTCTTTGAAAAACAGGTTCGCGATATGATTCACATCACTGGTTTTCTGACACGGAATGAAGTGTGCCATCTTGAAAAACCTATCCACCACCACAAAGATTGAATCAAAACCTCTTTGTGTCCTCGACAACCCCAATACAAAATCCATGCTAATAGCATCCCATGGCCTTTCCGGTATGGGCAATGGCTCATAAAAACCTGTATTCTTCTTCCTCCCCTTCGAATGCTAGAAAATTCGACATCTGCCCACAAATATCTTAACATATGCTCGCATTCCTGGCCAAAAATATGACTCATTCAGCTTCGCGAACATTTTGTCATGACGAAAATGTCCTGCTAATCCTCCACTGTGTTTCTCTTTCAACAGATTCTCCCTCATGGAGCATTTCAAAATACACAGTTGATTGCCTCTGAACAACAATCCTTCCTGGATCATATAGTCTGTCCAAGGACTCCTATCTTTGAGAATTGGATTCTCAGCTGCTTCATATGCTTTTCCAAAATCTGGATCGTCTGCATACATGTCCCTGAGATCCTCAAAACCCAATGTTTTGACTCGGAACTCCTGCAACAACAAACACTTCCTGCTCAAAGCATCAACAACTTTGTTAGCAGTACTAGAAATATGTTTTATCACAAAAGTGAAATTCTGCATATACTCAACCCATTTGACATGTTTCTGATTCAACTTCTCTTGTTGAGTCATAAACTGCAGTGCATGATTGTCACTGTACAAAACAAATTCCTTCGGGATCAAGTAATGCCTCCATTTCTTCAATGCTTGTATGATAGCATAAAATTCCTTATCATACGTAGAGTACTTTAATTTCGGCTCATTCAACTTCTTGCTGAAATATGTTATCGACCTGTCTTCTTGACTTAAGACTGCCCCGATTGCAAATCCGCTTGCATCACATTTCACCTGAAATGTCTTCAGGAAATCTGGCAACACCAGAACTGGTTGTTCCGTAATCTTCCACTTCAACAATTTGAAGCTCTTCTCAGCCTCATCAGTCCAGTGAAAAGACTTATGCCGCTTCTTCACTGTATCCATCATTGTTGCGTTAATTCCACTGAAATTCTTGATGAACTTTCGGTAGAAACTAGCCAATCCATGGAAACTTCTCACCTCGAATACATTTTTCGGTGATGGCCAATTCTTGATCACCTCCACCTTATCTGGATCCATTCTCAACTCATTTGTCAAAATAAAAAACCCCAAGTAAATGAGCTCTATCTTCATGAATGAGGACTTCTTCATATTAATCAACAGCTTCTCCTGCTGTAGCTTCTTCATCACAGTAGCCAAATGCTTCAGATGCTCTGTTGTTGTCTTACTAAAAACCAGTATGTCATCCAAATATACTATGACAAATTTCCCAATGAACTCCCTCAAGACTTCGTTCATCAACCTCATAAAGGTACTTGGTGCATTCGTTAAGCCAAACGACATAACAAGCCATTCATACAAACCCTCGTTTGTTTTGAATGTTGTCTTCCATTCATCACCTTCTCTCATGCGAATCTGATGTTATCCTCTTTTCAAATCAATCTTTGAAAAGAATTTTTCTCCGCTTAAGAAATCCATCAGATCATCCATCCTCGGCAATGGAAATCTGTACCTGATGGTTATCTTATTTATCGCCCTTGAGTCAGTACACATCCTCCAGCCTCCGTATTTTTTCAGACTAAGTACTGTTGGAACAACACATGGACTCAAGCTCTCCCTGACTAACCCTTTGTCCAACAAATCCTAGACTTGCCTTTTAACCTCTTCATTTTATTGCAGTGTCAATCTGTACGCGGCTTTGTTTGGCAAACTGGCTCCTGGTATGAGATCAATGTGATGACTCGCACTTCTCATCGGTGGCAATGAACGAGGTAATTCGTCCACTATGATGTCAGCAAACTCTTCCAGCAGTTCCTGAACTTCTTCTGGCAAATCATCCACTCTTGTGCTAGTCAGAACAATCCTCAGGTTCCTGACCACAAAGAATTGTGGATCCTCCTTCTTCTTAACCTCTGTAAGAAGTTCCTTCCCACTCATGAGAAGTACTATGTTGCTTACTTCTGGCTTCACCTCCTTATCCTTTATTGGAAGCAACATGTGTGTCCTCACATTCTTCTCTAGGGTGTATGTGTTCATTCTCCCATCATGAATCACATTTCTATCATATTTCCATGGTCTACCCAGCAATAGATGAAAAACATCCATAGGAATGACATCACATAAAATCTTATCATTATATCCCCCTATCTTGAATTCAACCAAGCATTTTTTAGTAACAGTTACCTGGTGTCCTTTCTGTAGCCATGAAACTCTGTATGGGCTTGGATGATCAGTCGTCTCCAGCTCCAACTTCTCTACCATCTCGGTTGAAACGAGATTATCCGTGCTACTACTGTCTACGATGACCTTGCATACCCTGTCCTTGGTCTTGCAAGCAGTTTGGAAAAGTCTGGTCATTTGGACTGAACTTTCCACCTCCTTCTCAGGTGTCAAAAGGACTTTTCGCATCATAAGCGATCTTCCGCCTTCAGTGTCTTTTGTCTCAACATCCTGCCTCTGCGCTTCGGTGATGTGAGCTTCTCCAATGTCCTTATTTTTCTCTGGACACTCATAAGACTTGTGCCCATTCTTTCCACATGTGAAGCATGTGATTATTCCACCTCTTCCTCTTCCTCTTACTCTGCCTATAGTACGAGGAAAATTGTTGTTATCAGCATAATATCCTCTCTGCTCATTATGTTTTCCTCTTTGTGAACTTCCACCTCTCTCTGTACGAGTCTGAGGTTTCTTCCATTCCTCCTTGGGCTTCTGGAATTTATCCTGGGCAACTGCTTTTCCTCTAGGCTGGCTTCTGCCTCGGCCCCTCTGACTTTGTTTTCGGCTCAGCTTCTCCTCGGCTTTCAGAGCCATCTGATAAGAATCTTCCACCGTTCAGATGGTTACCATGCTCATCTCATCCTGAATCTCATATCTCAGGCCATTCATATACCTGGAAACTTTTTCATCATCGCTCTCTCGATGACCTGCTTTGATGTTCAGTCTGTAGAATTCTTCGGTATACTCTTTTACTGTCATCAACTTCTATCTCAAGTTCTGCATTCTTCTGAACAGAGTAATTTGATAATCCCTCGTGATGAATTTCTCCTTCAGCTTCACGATCATCCGATCCTATCTCTTAATCTTCTGCTTTCCCTTGCAGCGTCTGTCAGCTTGTAGTTCATCCCAACACAATGTTGCATGTCCTTTCAAGCATGTAACACCATGCTTGACTTTATTTTCCTCTTCGACATCTTCATAGTCGAAGTAAGTATCTAGAGCTCTAATCCAATCTAGAAGCTCCTCTGCATCCAGATTTCCCTCATAAACTGGAATGTCCATCTTCGCTCTTGCACCCATCCTGGCAATAGCTCTGATCAAACGCTCATTTGATGCATCTTCGGCTGCAACTTCTTCTTCACATCCAGCCTCTATTTCACTATCGGAATCACTCAGATCCCTTGCACTGGCTATGCGTCTTTGCGTTGTCTCCATGTCTTCGAGTATTGCTCGCAGATCACGCATCTGTCTCTCCATGACTGGATTTGTTGCCTTCCTGCCTTTTCTTCTCGGCATTTCCCTATCCTTTGGATCGGGTGATTGCCTTTCTCTCCTTGGTGGCATTGTGAATTCTCTTCTTCTCTGCTACAGAAAGCAAAGAAACTTTCTGTGATCTGATACCAAACTGACACAGCACGCACCCGCAGGCACGTCTTCTCACAGGATATTCTCTTCCCTCGGCCCGAAGAACACTAACCGGTCCTTCTATTTCCCTATCAGGAAATATGCACCCACAGATCTCTTCGCGCGATCCCCCTTTCTTTACTTATCGGGGAATCGAAACTCGTGAATTTGTGAGTTCAAAGGTCGAGCACTGCACTCTCGAATCCACGAGACCCGATATCTCAGTCAATGTTGACTCCTTCCCTTACTCTATCGGGACTCCCCCTATCACAATTTCACTTCTCGTGATGTCAAACACTTTGGTTTACAGACTCTCGACTCCCGATATGCCAATTTTTTGACACGTGTGCGAGTTGACCTTTCAACGTCTTTTCACCTCTATCGAGAATTCGAGGTTCACGATTTCGCGAATCCTGATGCTATTGTATCGGGACTTCTCTCCATGAAACCCCGATAGCTTGTGCCACCTGTCCTCCACTCACCGACTCAGTTGTGGCCTACACTATTTGCGTGGCCGTCGGGATATCGCGTATCGCAATATCGCAATTCTCGTTGCCAAATATTCGACTCTTTTCTCATGAAATCCTGATAGGCGATTTCGCGAATAATCCAATGGCCCTGGCTGGCTTGGATCAATGGTTCTATCTGTCCTGAGCTTTCCACCTTTTGGGAATATCCGCAGTATCTCTCTTGCACCTCCACAAGATCTAACGACTCACGAATTTTCGCGAAATCTCCTCGGATAATTTCTACCGTCTGTTTCTTCCTTATGCAATCCATGAAATGACGAAGTGTTCTTCTACAGAACTCGTCCACTTGCTCGCAAACCTGCGACGCTTCTTGCCAACCTTCAATGGCAACTCTCCTGTGCTATCCTTCAACAAATTCGAAGCTTGCCTCTCCTGAGCTTTTTCCATGACTTCAATTCCTTCAAGAAACTTCTTGCTCGCACTCCTTGCTGCAAACCTTCAACAACATCTAAGTGTTGAAGTTCCTCGACTCTGCGCACACCTGCAGCAGCAGTCTTTCAACTCTTTTCTCAGGTTCGCAACCCTGAGACTTTTATCCGGCCTGTGCACTCCTTGCACGGCTCCTGTGCCCAACTACACCTTCTGGATGAATGAGAACAAAAGTTATCTCTATCTGAACCCTCTATCAATGCACTCCTTGCAGACACTTCAACTGCACTCCTTGCATGAATTCTCTGGCTCAAATAGAGAAACAATTGAAACTCATTCTCTCTTCCTCTCATACTTCAATTCAAACATGAAATCATATACACAGCATATAAAAGCAAATGTATAACTGGAAGTAAACATTCATGAGCACACCATTAAGCATCAATACACAGAGAACAGACACAAAAACATGAATTTGAATCAAAGCTCTTTTATTAATTCAAATGTCTGTACATGGGTGTTCTTCACACAGCTCTCTACTTCTCTTCTGTGTTCTTCATACACAAATGCCCATAATCCCTTTTACAATATACAAGGAGGGTGTCTATATCCTGTTTCCCTCTTGCGCTCTAGAAATTGTCTAGTCTAGAATTCAATTCTACCTACTTTACATTAACTATCTTAAATGTCATCTATCTACTAAGGACGAGAGCTATCCGCTCAAGGTCCATTAAAATATACAAGTGCGCTCTTTCTTAATTGCTACATTTAAGATCGCGCAACAACTTCAGGGTGATTTTCAAAATTTGTGTTGGCTTGTCCAGCTGTCTCCCGCTTCTGCGATGGCTCGCTTGATGTGAGGGATTCTCCTGCATCACATATTAATTGCAAATTGATTGATTAAAAACAAATTAATTGTTTAAAATCTTAATTAGGTATCATGTCCATTATATGGAGGGCATTATTCATTATTTCATCCAGGATAAGAAGCACATTTAATATTAAATATTTGTGATACATTTAATTTATGTTTCATTAATAGTTGACAGCAAGAAGGATTGAGGGTAAAAAAATAGGAATATCTCATAGTAATATTTCATGCTTCTTCTCTGAAAAATCGAGTTAGAAGGATTTATGGAAAAAATATGAGTTATCTTTGAGGGTTGTCAATATCTATTTTGATAGGAAATATTGAATGTTGCAATAGATAGTTGGATCTGAAAACAATTCAGATCTAATGACTTATAGATCATTGATTGTAATGGTCTATAAATCATAAATTGTTAAATTTAAAAGCAATTCAGATCCAATCTTATCCACAACATTTAATGCTACTTAGAAAAGTGAGTATTACTTGAACTTAGCAGCAGATACAGCAATATCCACCTGCTATTCAACATTAAATATTGTTGCAATTAATCTATAAGACAAACGTAAATTATACAAGAAATAAATGGCTAATTGTGTCCTTTTGTGTTGTTCAAGGGATAACATTGTGGCCATGGGGTTAAAATGAAAATCAATACAACCTCCTCCAAATAAATAAAGTCAATCTTTAAAACCCTGATCACTTAAAGTCACTCATTAAGAAATAATGTCAATAGTCAGACATTGATTAGTAGCCAAGCTCTTAAGTCATTCACGTGTAAGAAAATTTGTAACAACTTTTACATTAATTTAGTTTTGTAATCATAATAATAGATTGAAAACTTATAACAATTTTTACATTAATTTAGTTGTGTAATCATAATAATAGGTTTTTATAGAAGGATGTCTTCTTCAAACTCTAATTTAGGAAAAAAAAATCAATGCTATAAAATATTATTTTGGCCTTTATCATATCAATCTTTATTTATGTTGTGTTACAATTATTAATAATGTTACTTGGTAGTATAATATGTTCTATTTATACAAGGATTTTCCCTCTCATTATAAAATACATATTTTTTTATAACAGCATTGAATGACGACTTCGTGGCTTTACTCTAATTCTTCTTATAAGAATTGTTGTGAATTGGTTATGTTATGACATTTGTCTTATTAAGAAGCTGGCACATAGATTCAAACCCATGGCCTTTTCACAGGTTGGTTTGATCAAAGCAATTTATGATCAAAAGGAAGGAAAAATCATCATGGACCTCCAGTTCCACCCAGAATGCATGAGGTGCCATCAAGATATGAACCAGAGATGAAAATGGATGGCTGCAGTTTAGTTTTGATTATCCCGGATGTCCTCATGTTTATGAGGTAATGTTATATAAGTGTTCATATATTATAATTTTTATGTTAATTAGTAAACATAAAATAGTGGTGCTTCACGTTAATATAATTGTTGATTTGTTATTTATAAGATAGATTAAAAGTATCATTAAACTTGGTTTTGATTATCCATAATGTTCTATATTTATTGAATAATGTTATAAAATAGAGTGTAAGTGATTCTTATATCAATGGAAATTTGAACTTAATTTGATTCTAAATTTGGGTCATTTAAGGACTAGACACAAAATTAAAATTCACATTACCCAAATTTACAACTCTACAATAAGATTAAAAATGACTCCAATAAAACAAGGGTTGCATGGCAGCACAATCCCTCCCTAGTTAGTTGGGAAATATATGATGAACAATGCAACTTAATATAACTAAATGAACATGTAATGAATTTTTGTGAAAAGAAAATAATTAAACAATACACATAATAAAGAAGAATACCATTTTTGTTTATGCAATAGTAAAATGATCAGAATAAAGAAAAAACAAGTAAAAACATTTAGTATTGTTCACAAAAAAAAGACTTTGTTAAAAACAAGAAAAAATGGAAAGACAAGGTTAGGTTACCATATGCAGTAAACAAATAAGTGAAATGTTCAATGAGAAGGTTAGCATATGCGGGAAACAATGTAAAGTGTTTGGACTAAAAACATTTAGGATAAAACTTTGTAAATATGCAAGAAGATAAATTGTTCAATGTGTAGTAAAGCTTAGTAAAATTTTAATGTACAGTAAAACTTAGTAATTAAATAGTAAATGTTCAATGTGGAGAAAAACTTACTAAGTAAACAAGTGAAATGTTGAATGGGGGGTTACCATATGGCAGAAACAATGTAAATAAGTGAAGTGTTCAATGGTGACATTAGCATATGCGAGAATCAATGTAAATTGTTTGGAATTTAGGATGGGTAGGGACAAATTTAAAGTGTAAGTGCGTTAGAACTGCAAGAAGCAAATTTGGTAGAGTTTTCAACAAAAGAGATGGCATTTAGATTATGTGAGAAGCAATGTAAAGTGCCCGGAAGCTAGGTGTAACATCCCTTGTTACTAAACTGCTTCTGATACCATATTGTAACATTACCCAGCTTATTATTGAACAATGTTACTCCAAAATCTAGTACGCAGATTCTACTCTATAACCTTAGTTTGTACAGAATTACTTCAAGTAACGCACTCAACCCCAAGCTGAGTCGCACCACTCAAAATTTCCTCCTTTAACACAATTTATAACAATGGAAGTAACTCAATACAATTGTGCGCACAAATATACTAAGCACACAACATAATTGTGCGCATAATCCACTCTGAACATGTTGATTAATTGGGTTTGTTGTCATTGATGTCAACCCTTGAAGAAAGTCCGATAGTGAATTCTGGTAGCAAAAAGGTTTGGGTAATGGACCCAAGTTTGTTTGATGGATAATGGTATGAGTTTTGATATATTTTTAGATAAGACTATTCTAGATGGATAGTGCATGTCATGCCATTTCAAGTCGTATGTGGAATGTCACATAACTCCTCATGGTTAAAGAGTTATGGCCATGTGAAGTTGGAGAACCCTTATGAATCATCTAGAAGCCCCAAAAGGTCAAAGCAGTCAAAGTGTTTGCAAAAGAAATTATTTAAATAATAAAGTTAATGGAGAACTCCCTAAAATAAGGAAAGTGGAATGTTACATGAAAGTATAAATAAGAGGCAATGCTCTCTCATTTAATCACACTTGAACCTATTAAATATCATTGAATATTTATTTTGTGAAAGGTTATTTGGGCAGGTATTATTGATAGAGAAAAGTGCGACAGGAAAAGTGCGGTAGAAAAAGTGTGAAATAAAAATCGCGGCAGAAAAAGTGCAGCAGAAAAATCGCAGCAGAAAAAGTGCGGCAGAAAAATCGCAGCAGAAAAAGTGCGGCAAAAAAATCGCGGCAGAAAAAGTGTGGAAGAAAAATCGCGGAAAAAAAGTGCGGTAGAAAAATCATGGCAGCAATATGATTGGGGTCTATTTATGAGAGATATGGCACAGCTTATTTGAGGTATGTTTTGTGAGCTAGGGTTTAGCTCTTGAGATGGTATTGGATGTTCAATATTGATGCATATATCAGAGTTTTTTAGGGATACAGTTGGTATTTGGCATACGGGTATTGGTCTTTTGGTTGTGATGTGTTGTTGAAGTTGTTGGTTTAGCTTGAGGCTACATAACAATGAGGTTGTGGCACATGGTTTGATGTAAGGGTTTATGGTATTTGGTTTATGGATAGAGTGATGAATTTTTTATGGTTATATTGGTGTATGTCTTTGGTATATGGTTGAAGTACATGTTGGGTACATGGTTGAGACAAGTAGTTGATGAGTTGGCACATACATGAGGTGTATAGTTGATGATGTTGGTACATTTTGATGAGTCACAGTTGATGTGAAGTTGATGTATGGTTGATGCATGGTACATGTTGGTTCAGGTTTTTGGTACAGGTTGTTTGGTGTAGGTTGATTGGTACTTGTTGTTACAAGTTATTGGTACAGGTTGACAATGACAGGTTGACAGTGGAAGTGGTTGATTCAATGACAGTGGCATGTTGTCTACATTTGGCATTTATATTTTAGGGAGGTTGGACGGGGCAAGGACATGTGTTTGTAGCCACCTTTCAGTTGTAGCCAAAGAACTTAGGGGGTTGTCACCTCCTTTTGGTTGTATCCGGAGAATTAGGGAGTTGGAGCTTCCCTCAGGTTGTAGCCTCAGAAACTAGGGGGTTGGAGCATATTTCCAATTGCAGCTAGAAAACAAAGGAATTTGGTGCTTCCAATGAGTGTAATTCTTCAAGACATATAATAAAAAACATTATGTGGTTTTCTTTCGCTTTGGGTTTCCAGGTAAAAACACTAGTGTACTGTGTATGTGTATGATTGCTCATTTTTTCATTGTTTATTTACTTTGCAATTATTGGATGATAATGCTACACTGATATAACACTTGCATTATATGGTTAAAAATGATTAAATTTCTCTATTATNCACCCCCCCCCCCCCTCTCAGTAATCCAACAATTGGTTTCAGAGCAGGTTCCTTCAGAAATCAGTTGAACCACTGAAAGGTAGATCATGGAGAGAAACAACATGTATAAAAATGGAATATTGTGGAGAAGAAGGATGAAAACATATATACAGGCACAGGGATTTGAAATTTGACAATCAGTTGTAGATGGATACAAAGAACCAGCAGTTCCGCCAACAAATGAAAGAGAAATAAAACTCAGGAAAAATAATTTCAAAGCCACAAATGCACTTCTGAATGGTCTTTGTGAATCAATTTACACCAAAGTTATACATTGTAAATCCGCTAAATATATTTGGGACAAGCTTCAAAATATTTATGAAGGATATTCAAAAGTCAAAGAAACAAAGCTTCAAACTTACAGAGGTCAGTTCGAACAACTAAATATGAAGGAAGATGAGAATATTGTAGCTTACTTCTTACGAGTCGATGAAACAGTAAATGCAATCATAGGATTGGGAGAAGAAATTAAAGAATCTGTAATTGTTCAAAAGGTACTAAGATCTCTCCCTATGAGATTTGATCCTAAGATATCAACACTAGAAGAAAAAGAAGATGTAGACTCAATAAGCATGGACAACCTACATGGAATCTTCATAGCATATGAAATGAGAACTGAACAAGAAAATCTAGATATAAAAGAAGCAACTTTCAAAGTATCCAAAAGGTCAAAGCAAAAGGGAAAGCAAAAGGAAAAATAACATAGTAGCAACAGTGACATCTCAGAAGATGATGAAGAAATGGCCAACTTTGTCAGAAGATTGAACAAGGGAACCAACGACAGATATAAAGGTAAGTTTCCTTTGATTTGTTTTAATTGTAATGGTATTGGTCATTTTGCTAACAAATGTACTCATAAGAAAAAGAAGAGGAATGATGAAGATTACTCAAATAGCAAACAAACATATACAGGAAAAAGAACCACAAAGAAACTTTTCAAGAAAAGCTTATGCACCAAAGAAGACATCTTATCATTAGATGAAGATGAAGTCAGTGACAGTGAGACAGAAAGAGTTATATTATGACAGTAGAAGACTCTGACAAAGAAGACACCGAAGAAGAATATGAAGAGGTCGAAGAATGATTTGAAGAGGTAGAAGTTGACTGCCGAGATGAATTTTTGTGTGCCATAGAAGTTATAAGAAGAGAAAAGAAAAAAGACAAGAAGCTAGAAGCGGAACTAGACAAGAAATAAGACACTCTGGAACTAGAACAAATGATCACAAATTTGAAGGTTCAAATATAAGAAGATAAAAGAGTTGAAGAAACACTCAAAGAACAACTAGAAGAAAGAGACAGGATCATTGGAAATTTGGAAGCAGAAATTGTTACATTACGAAAGGATATTCAAAATAAAAATATCCAGAACAACTCAAAAGTTTTGGATGACATTATCAGCAGTCAAAAGCCTCATCATGACAAGTCTGGACTTGGATATAATCTGACAGAAAAGGGATCAAGCTCCAAAACAACAGAGCAAGAAACATATCCAAAAGTATATGAAGAAACAATCAAAGGGGTTAGGAAGATCTACAAGTAAGATAATAGGGACACTCCTCCACGGAGAATATTCATATTTCAGAATCAACAACCGATAGATAGGCCTTAGGAAGAAGAAGGATTCAGAAGAGAAACTCCTTTCAGAAGATCTTAAACTCCTAGGTATCAAACTATATTTTTTGGTTTATTTTATTCATGTAATAATTTTGGACATAAAGTTATGAATTTCAGAGCTAATAGCAGGAACATAAATAAATTTCAAAGTCATACACAAAAGGGTTATCCAATAAGGCCTAGTGAAGCACAGAGAAGAAGTTACAATATGTTTGAATCATTGGGCACTGAAGTGGAATACTACAAGTGTAACAACTTTGGACACATAGCCAAATATTGCACAATGACAGTTCCTCCTAGAGAACCACAACAGAACAACAACAGTCATAGACAGGAACCTCAGAAGAAAACATGGATAAGAAAGCAGAATCAGTATAGAAATGAAGAATGCACACTCTCTCTACAAGATAAGTAGAAGAAATGTGGTTGGTATGTTGACAGTGGTTGTTCAAAACACATGACATGTAATAAATACAAGTTTCTTACATTAAGAAAGTAAAGAGATGGATCAGTCTCCTTCGGAAATGATAATTCAGCTAAAATCATTGGAAAAGGCACAGTCCGAATTGGAAACAAGAATACCAAGGCATAAAATGTTCTACTAGTAGAAGATATGAAACATAATCTTCTAAGTGTGATTCAAATGTGTGACCAAGGTCATAAAGTCACTTTTGATTCACAAAAGTGTGAGATAAGAAAAGAAGGTTCAGGGAAATTGATTGCAACAACGGCAAGAACTTCAAGCAACATATATGTATTAACTGAAATTGGAAATCAAAAGTGTTGTCTAGTCAAGAAAGATGAAAGTTGGCCATGGCATAGAAGAATGGGTCACATACAATTTGATAACCTTGTCAAAGTCAGCAAAAAGGAAACAGTTAGATAAATGCCCCAGATTACGAAACCAACCAACACTTTATGCAAGCATTGCCAACCAGGAAAGAAAACAAAGACCAAGTTTAAATGAAAGTAATATTCAACGACAACACCACTGGAAATTGTGCATACTAATCTAGTTGGACCAACTACACCAAAGGGTTTAAAAGGTGAGAAATGTTTTATGTTATTAGTTGATGATTATACAAGAATGACTACAGTTTGCTTTATCATGAATAAGTCGGAAGCTTTTGAAAACTTGAAGGTATACAAGAAAATGGTTGAAAATGAAATGGATTCAAAAATCAAATGTTTGAGATCTAATAATGGAGGAGAATTCAATTCAAAGAAATTTATGGACTATTGCAGTAGGCATGGAATAAAAGGGCAATTCTCTGTTGCTAGGACACCTCAACAGAATGGATTTGTTGAAAGAAATAACATGACAGTAAAGGAAATGGATCGAACAATGTTAATGGATTCCAAATTGACAGATATCTTTTGCACACATGCAGTGCATACATCGGTTCACATTCAAAACAAAATAATTCTCATAAACAACACTGGAAAAGCTCCCTACAAGCTATGGAAAGGAAGACCAACAAATGTGAAGCACTTCAGAGTATTTGGAAGAAAATGCTACATCAAAAGAGAAGATGGAAGAATGGGAAAGTTTGACTCTCGTGTGGACAAAGGAGTACTTGTTGGTTACTCAAGTACAAGGAAAGCATACAAAATTTACAATATGAGGTTGGACAAAGTTGTGGAAAGTATTAATGTAGAAATTTATGAAACAAGTGGATGAGAATTAAAGGAAGAAGAAAATGAATCAATAAAACAACTTTATGAAGAAGAAGTAGAAGATGAAGAAGAAGTAGAAGGGGAAGATGAAGAGGATCAGACAGAAGTAGAAGATCAAGTTCAACAAGTGCCTCCAAAGATACCTAGAAAACGAGTACATAAGAATCATCCTTCAGATCAGATTATCGGAAATAAAGATGCATGAGTTGAGACTAGAAGAAGGATTCGTTCACTAGAACAAACACACCTAGAACTCTCATCTACAATTGAACCAAACAGTTTTGAAGAGGCCAACAAGGATGAATTTTGGAATAAGGCCATGGATGAAGAATTGGATCAAATAGAGAAGAATGAAACTTGGGAATTGGTTCCAAGACTAAAGAATAAGAATGTGATTGACACAAAGTGGGTATTCAGAAATAAATTGAATGAAGATGGACAGGTTACAAGGAACAAAGCTAGATTGGTATGTAAAGGATACACACAGGTTGAAGGAATCAACTTTGAAGAGACATTTTCTCCAGTTGACATAATGGAAGCAATCTGATTGCTCCCAGCTTATGCATGCTCCAAGAATATTAAAGTGTATCAGATGGATGTGAAATCAGCTTTTCTGAACGGGGAACTTGAAGAAGAAGTTTACATTGAACAACCAGAAGGATTTCAGTTGTCAAAGAATGCAGATTATGTGTGTAAATTGAAGAAGGCCTTGTATGGTCTAAAATACGCTCCTAGAGCATGGTACTCTAGACTAGATAAATATCTACAGTAGGCAGGGTTCAGAAAAGGAAGTGCAGACAACAACCTCTACATCAAGGTAACTCGAGATAGTATTTTATTAATTGAAGTTTATGTTGATGATATTATTTTTGGAAGTACCGATGACAGGTTAAGCAAGAAATTTGCAAAGGATATGAAGAATGAATTTGAAATTTCATTACTTGGAGAACTATCCTCCTTTTTGGGTCTTCAGATACGTCAAAGCAACCAAGGAATTTTTATTTATCAAACTAAGTATATCAAAGAAATGTTAAAGAGGTTCAGAATGGAAGATTGCAAGCCAATTACCACTCCTATGCAAACCAGTTGCAAGTTGAGAAAAGATGATGATTCAAAGTCTCCAGACCATAGACAATACATGTCAATGATTGGCAGCTTACTATATGTGGTAGCATCCAGACCATATGTAATGCAGGAAGTTGGACAGGTGGCACAATTTCAAGCAACACCAAAGGAATCACATGTATTAGGAGTGAATAAGATTTTCAGATATCTCAAAGGAACCGAAGAGTTTGGATTATGGTATCCAAAAAGAAAGGATCTATCACTTATTGCCTACACAGATGTAGATTGGGCAGGTTGCATTGATGACCGACGAATCACTAGTGGAGCAGCGTTCTACTTAGGTGAGTGTTTAGTATCATGGTTAAGAAATAAACAATCATCAATATCCTTATCTACAGTTGAGGCAGAGTATATTGCAGAAACAACATGTTGTACAGAGGTTCTATGAATGAAAAAAACTTTGACAGATATACAGGTTGAGTATGATGAGCCCATTCCAATCTATTGTGATAATACAAGCACCATCAATATCTCAAAGAACTCGATGATGCACTCCAAGAAGAAGCACATTCTAGTCAAGTATCACTTTCTACGGGAACAAGCTGCAAAGAAGAACATCAGAGTTGAATATGTGGCTAAAAAATGACAAGTGGCAGACATATTTACAAAACCGCTTCCACGGGAAACCTTTGAGTATCTTCGCCAAAGACTAAGAGTAATTTCTACTCCAAAATGAATGCTTTTGAATGCTTATCTTATATGTCTTAGATTTACATGAGGAAGCACCATACATAGGACAGTTCAGGTCAGGAGATCAGTTTAAGGAAGAGTTCAACCAAGGGGAGTATCCCCAAGGATAGTTCAGTTAGGGGGAGCAGCCTCGGATGGAAAGATACATTTTCCATTGATGACAAAGGGGGAGAGATTTATCAGATGTAGAGCACAAAGGCATGGTTCTAGAGGGAACAATGGTCACAGGGGAGCATGAGTGATATGAATTCAATATTGCATGGCATGACTTCAATATTGCATCAAAGTGTTTCCATCAATGCCAAAGGGGGAGATTGTTGATTAATTGGATTGGTTGTCATTGATGTCAACCCTTGAATAAATTTCAGTAGCGAATTATGGTAGCACAAAGTTTTGGGTAATGGACCCAAGTTTGTTCGATGGATAATGGTATGAGTTTTGATATATTTGCAAGTAAGACTATTCTATATGGATAGTACATGTCATGTCATTTTCGATGGTATGTGGAACGTCACATAACTCCTCACAGATAGAGAGTTATGGTCATGTGAAGTTGGAGAACCCTCATGAGTCATCTAGAAGCCCCAAAAGTCAAAGTAGTCAAAGTGTTTGCAAAAGAAATTATTTAAATAATAAAGTTAATGGAGAACTCCCTAAAATAAGGAAATTAGAATGCTACATGAAAGTATAAACAAGAGGCAAGGCTCTCTCATTTAATCACACTTGAACCTCTTGAATATCATTGAATATCTATTTTGTGAAAGGTTATTTGGGCAAGTATTATTGATAGAGAAAAGTGTGGTAGGAAAAGTATGGAAGAAAAAGTGTGGCAGGAAAAGTGTGGAAGAAAAAGTCCAGCAGAAAAATCATGGCAAAAAAATAACAGCAAAAAAAGTGTGGAAGAAAAATCGCGGCAGAAAAAGTGCAGCAACAAAATCGTGGCAGTGACATGGTTGAGATCTATTTATGAGAGATATGGCACATCTTGTTTGAGGTATGTTTTTTTAGATAGGGTTTAGCTCTTGAGATGGTATTGGATGTTCAATATTCCTGCATATATCAGATTTGTTGAGGGATATAGTTGTTATTTTGTTGTTGGTATTTGGCATATGGGTATTGGTCTTTTGGTTGTGATGTGTTGTTGAAGTTGTTGGTTTATCTTGAAGATACATAACAGTGAGGTTGTGACACATGGTTTGATGTAAGGGTTTCTGGTATTTGGTTTATGGATAAAGTGATGAATTTTGTATGGTTATATTGGTGTGTTTCTTTGATATATGGTTGAGGTACATGTTGGGTACATGGTTGAGACAAGTAGTTGATGAGTTGGCACATACATGAGGTGTATAGTTGATGATGTTGGTACATCTTGATGAGTCATAGTTGATGTGCAGTTGATGCATGGTACATGTTGGTTCATGTTATTAGTACATGTTGTTTGGTGCAGGTTGATTGGTACATGTTGTTACAAGTTATTGGTACAAGTTGACAGTGACAGGTTGACAGTGGCAGTGGTTGATTCAATGACAGTGACAAGTTGTCTACATTTGGCATTTATATTTCAAGGCAGTTGGACGGGGTAAGGAAAGGTGGTTGTAGAAACCTTCCGGTTGTAGCCGGAGAACTTAGCAGGTTGTAGCCTCCTTCTAGTTGTATCCATAGAATTGGGGATTTGGAGCTTCCCTCAGTTTGTGGCCTGAGAAACTAAGGGGTTGGAGCCTCCTTCCAATTGCAGCTAGAAAACAAAGGAAGTTGGTTCTTCCAATGAATGTAATTCTTCAAGACATATAAGAAAAAACATTATGTGGTTTTCTCTCGCTTTGGGTTTCCATGGAAAAACACTGGTGTATTGTGTATGTGTATGATTGATCATTTGTTCATTGTTTATTCACTCTGCAATTATTGGATGATAATGCTACACCGATATAACACTTGCATTATATGGTTAAAAAGGATTAAATTTCTCTATTACTGATTCACCCCCCCTCTCAGTAATCCAATAGAACATGTGATCACTACTGCGCACCCAACCATTTAGGCATCACATGTCAATTCTTATTTCCTCGTGCACGCAGACTGCTTCCATGCGTGAACATATGAATCAAGCCTATATGTGCATGAAGTGATTCCCTACACACATGGTCATTCTCACCTCACCTCGAAAACTCATGACCATTATCATAAGGTTAACTTAACAAGAATAAATAAAAACAATTGTCATACTCATGCATGACTACAAATATTGACTATCAACACCACACTTACATCTGTAAGCAACATTATACAAAGTAACAACAATTACTTATAAGCAACAACATACAAGAATTAAACCCATATTAAAAACAAATAATTAATCACACAGTAAATGATACAAGCACATAAAGACACTTATCTTTTATTGTAAATGTGTTGAACCTGCACAAAATAGATCTAGCTAGAAAATACTACACACGTTTGCATAGAGAAATTGAGAAAGAATAAGCAAGATAGAAAGACTGGAAGAATTCTCATTAACCGTATTCCACACTCAAAAGAGTGAATAATTTACAATAGATATAGGATACACGAGTAACTAATGAGCCATAGTGGTGGTCTAGATTGATCTGGACACACACAAGCAGTTACAAGAGTAAACTGCCACCTAGTCTAGTCTCTCAGACAGTTACGGGAGTGAACTACCACCTAGCTGAGTTAACTAGTCAACTAGTCTTCAGTTAACTGACTGAACAAAGAGTAGTGAGTTGGTGATGATCCCAATGTTGCATGGTGACAAAACCAATGCAACATCTAAACTCAACTCAACTAGTGAAACTAAAGTGTCAACTGAAAGAGAATATTCTCCAGGTGGAATATTCTCCTCTAAAATATAGGAGACTAGATAATGACTAATTATAACTAATAAACAAGGAATAACCTTAGTAAAAATAAATCCTAGGTGTGTGTGAAGTAACTCCAACACCCCCCCTGAACATCACTATGGTGAAAATAAAGAATGGGTCCCTGCTACGAGGCCATGTTAGGTACCCAAATACAAAAGATACACTGAACTAAATGAGGAAAGAGAGAAAACCTCATGGGAACAAAACCCCCCCTCAAATTACAATGCATAAAATAAAAAATGAGAAGGAACAAAAACAATTGCTAAGCAACCCTGTCCTTCACTCCAAGAAGACCTCGCAATTGTGCAAGTTTGTGCTCGTTGAAGATTTTGTTGAAGATGTAGATGTCTACACAGATCTGATGAAGTACATGCACCATTGCGATTTCCACACATATCCACTTTATCTTCTTGTAATGAAAAATATCCAAATAAATTTTGGATGAAATTTTGAAAACCGTGCAGCCATTTCCAGAAAAAAACTGAAATTTTGTTGATTTTAAAACGATCAAAACTTCACTTTCCGGACTATGTTTCGAACGATTTTTTTTTTGAAATTGGATATTTTCCCGAGAGAAATTCAAATATCCAATTTGTTTCTACAAATTTTTCTCATAAAATATCATAATGGCATCTGATGTGCGCGGCTCTCTTTTTGTCTCCTGACATGCATGCATGGTGCATGAAAAAGTGTCTCCATGTGACTCTTGAGATGCATGCCATATATCTTCCACATGAATTTCAGAGAATAAATATGAAATAGAGTAGACATCATCTTCAATTATTGGAATACTAATTTCTGCAAATACTTTTGTAGAAGACTCTTCATAATAATAGGCTTGATCTTATGATGGCTTCTCTTCTGGCTCTATCTGTTCGACCTCCTGCATGAAATATTCACAATATTATTTATTCTCAAACAGAACCTCCAATATGGTCCATAATTCATTTGGAGTTGATCATTGTGATTCTTCATATACTTAATGGAAAAGTTTGGGAGAAACAGATATGCCGATACTTCCTATGACCATATCTTGTCTATTGAGAAAGTCATTTTTCTCATTGACAGAATCAGGATCTACTTCCATTGCCATGGTTATTTGGTATAAGCCTTTGCATCTTAGCAGAAGAAATTTTTTTGGCTTCCATTCCAAATAGTTGTGAGGCGTGAGAAGTATTTCCGGCGAATAATCCATCTGTTTGTTGTCTTCAATCTTTTGTACCTGCAAAAAATGATTTGGTGTAGCTTTTGCTTAGCAGTCTGTCGGCTCTGATACCATGTAAATGTGTTGAACCTGCACATAATAGATCTAGATAGAAAATACTACACACATTTATAGAGAGAAATTGAGAAAGAATAAGCAAGATAGAAAGAATGGAAGAATTCTCATTAACCGTATTCCACACTCAAAAGAGTGAATAATTTACAATAGATATAGGATACATGAGTAACTAATGAGCCATAGTGGTGGTATAGATTGATCTGGACACACACAAGCAGTTACAAGAGTAAACTGCCACCTAGTCTAGTCTCTCAGGCAGTTACGGGAGTGAACTGCCACCTAGCTGAGTTAACTAGTCAACTAGTCTTCAGTTAACTGACTGAACAAAGAGTAGTGAGTTGGTGATGATATCAATGTTGCATGGTGACAAAACCAATGCAACATATAAACTCAACTCAACTAGTCAAACTGAAGTGTCAACTGAAAGAGAATATTCTCCAGGTGGAATATTCTCCCCTAAAATATAGGAGACTGGATAATGACTAATTATGACTAATAAACAAGGAATAACCTTAGGAAAAATAAATCCTAGGTGTGTGTGAAGTAACTCTAACATTTATGAAAAGTCACCAACTAGACATAGAACTTAGACGTTCTTCCCAGTCATATACTTTGTTGCTCATATACTTTCAACAATAGGTCACCCCCAAGAGGGGGCTTAACTCCACCAAGGAAAAAGGGTTCCTAATGCTAGGATAAGGTCTGATGCTCAACAAAATTTCCCAATCCAAGGTGCCACTGATGCATCTAGTCTATAGTCCCTCATTCCCCACGCACCTATTACACCCAAGGAAGTGTGCCCCTTCTCTGCTCAACAGTCCCACGGCTGCCCCACTTCCCTTCTAGGGTTCTAGCAATAGGTCTGGCAAGAAGCCTTAGAGCCTTGCAACTAATTCCAAGTGCACTAGGGAGAAATTCTCAGCAAAACTATCACTTGGAGAGAATGCTCACGAGACTGACAACTCACTTATTGAAAAAAAAATATCTAACCTGGAGAGAATGCTCATGGACCTAAAAACCTACCTCTTTGACAACAATTACTTTGATTACAATATAGAAACCCCCTTACAAGCTCTTCTCATCATATAAGGTAATAGTCTTACTTTCTCAGATGGTCTGACCCCTTCTGCACACGAGAAAATGAATCCTCCCCCCAAAATACACTAAGGCCAACAATATATATTGC
>ML805083.1:74597-85765 GCA_009831015.1 Picea engelmannii | reverse complement strand
AAGTTTAAGAGCTTGATCAAACACCTCAGAAATGAGAATTCTATGTTGAAAAAGAAGAGTAAAAGGGTCATGAAAAAGAAAGACAAATTGGTTATCAAACATAATAAGTTGTGTGCTCGGGCTCAAAAAATATACCAAAATAACGGTAAGTTGTTTAGACAGGGAAGGAAATTGAAAAGAAAGTGGATGCAGGAAAAACTCAGGATCCAAGACAGGGACAATCTCAAATTACTTGCATAATCTATTCAACATGTTCTATAAGTAGTAGTACAGATACTTCAAATGGAAAATTCAAAATCACTACCGAAACTTTTGAGAATGACAATTTTATATTATTTTGTGAATTTTGAATATGGAACGTATCTAGAAAGTTGTTGATTCTATTGAAAATATTTAGTTATATGTTTATCTACCTTCTAAAGTATGTTATGTGCCAAATATGAGATCGAGATATAATATAGGATATAGTCAAAGGAAAGGCTTAGAAAGTGGATCTAGAACTAAAAATTGGATTTCATGCTCCAAATCAAGAAATCTGATTATGATATCTATATATACTATTTTGTTCCTAAGATTAGGTTATGTTGGAGCAGGAAATTTTGGGGTCCAGCATAGTAAACGAGGCAGAAGGAACCAATGAATCAACATTCTCTAGGAAATAAGGGAAAGCAGCACGACAGAGGGAAAAGGAAGCATCGCACTAGGAAAGAAGGAAGATTAGTGCAGAGTCAAAGAAAGGAACGATTGGATCGAAGACCAACCATGCAGAAGAAATTTAGAAATTGGAAAAGTTGAGTCCACTTAGAATTAGTGTTTTGAGTCATGATTTAAGGGTTTTTACCCACTTTTGTAATAGAAATAGTTGAGAGTTGCGGAGCTCATATGGAGTCAGATTTGAGATGTAACTGAGGGTTAGGTCACAAGATGTGGAGCTTGGTGCAAAATTGGTCAGCCTCACCAATACTAAAACCATGATGTAATGTGCACAATGCATGACATTTTTGATGAACAAGAATAATAAGAAGCAAGAGATTTTTGTGGGCGTAGCCCAAGGGGGGTGAACCACAGTAAAATCATGAGTCGTGATATGTTTGAATGATTTTTTTTTTTTGTTTATGTAATTATGACTGAATGATGAATGTATAGAATAATATTTTGTACCACACAGTAATGATAATGCAGAATGAAATAATTGTTAGATTTAGATGAATGGTATAATAAAGTATATGATGTAATACATGCTTAAGTAGAAGAAGTAGAACATCCCCAATCCCTTCCATGACTACAGACATATGCATCTTGCAGTCACCCATAAGCCATATCGGGTGATACTGCATTGTGCACTCTGTGTGTGGTGTAGTCTTCTAGTTTACTAGAAGGGCCGATGGTTTCTAGGTTGTGTTGGAGAACTAAGGTAGAACCTGAGTCAACCCATATATCAAACAAATGGTTCCATTACTAGCTGGAACTCGGAAAAACAACCTAGAAGGGATTTGGTGAAGAAGATGCAACGCTAGAAAGGAATGTTCAGGCCATGGAACCCTACAAATCAAGATATTGAAAAATGGTTGGAGACAAAGCGACTTGATTTTGAACAGAAAGATAATACAAGATCCAGGTATACACCGTGCCAGTATCTGCAGAGGTATGTGTTTACTGATTTGCATGAGGCATATTAATGTTATTTTCCATAGTTATTACATGAGTGGATATTGAGGTTGAAGGACACTCATCCAACTAATCAGATAAGGCTAGTAGAGTGGACTGTTAAGAACATCGCACGGTTGGAAAGGGTTAATAATAAATTCACGCGCTCAGTGGACTTTTGGTTAGACAATATTACTGCAGGGTTTATTATTGAATTTTCAGTCAATACAACAAATCCATATACTGTTGCAGAGCTAGATTTCTTAAAGGGGCCAAGAGGGAGGTACATTATGTCTCTTTACATGTCAATTAAGATCTTATTGCATGATAAAGGCATGATGACCATGGAATTAGACAACTAAATCACTCTGCACACATGGGGGATCTAGGGGAAGCACTAAGGAATATATGAGATATGGAGAGGGATCTGGACAGATGCCAGAAGAAGGAAGCAATGGAACCCATAATGATGGATGAGGAACAGACTAGGGAAATAATAAGAAAAGCAGGAGTGGCACACAACGGATGACCCTACCAGTATAAGATCAATAAGAAAAAGAGGGAAGTAGTCGAGCAAGAGGGATTGGACAGTGATGAGTAAGAGGTAGAGGATCTTCATGCAACAGGGAAGATTGAGGACATCTTGTGCGCCACATATGAGAGGAAAACCAGAGGTCAGGGATCTAACGTAGAAGAAGGCTCTCCATTCCAGATCTGAATTAGTGTGGAACTAATAACCCCATGTGCGAATAAGACATATGAAGAATAAAATCTAGTTAACCATCAAGTGATTAGTGGTAGAAGGATTTTTATAGGACATGGGTCCAGTGGAAACTCAAGCAGAAGTGTAAGTTCAACAAGTAGTAGTCAAGTATCTACACTGCACGGAGGTGGTAGTACAACAAACTTCATAATGGAAGGACAAGATCCAACTATTAGGTTACCATAGTTATGAGGAGACAGGTGATATGACCCATAGAATCATTTGTTTATCTGTGAGAAGATATGGCCAACTAAGTAGATTACAAATGAATATACAAAGGTTGGACAATTGACAATCACATTCAGAGACCGCGCATTAGACTGGTACATGGGTCTCACAGAAAATAATACAACAGAAGAACCTACAACTATAGAAGAGGTGAAGAGGTAATTAATCAATGAATTTTAGAAACCAAGTTCACGGGATCAGATCATGAATGAAATGGTAGAGATTAAGCAGAAACCATGAGAATCAGTCTGGGAGGTGGACTAGAAGTTCAAAAGACTAAAAGGTAAGTTGAAGTACCTTATTACCGATATGCAACATAGACATTTATTTGTTAACTCTTTATTGGAAGATTTGGAGTATTCTTTGAGACAACAAAGGTTCCAAACCTAGGCTTAGGCCTTGCAAGCAACATTGCAGTTAGAGGAAAATCAATATAAGCATACATATCCAACTGTGGAAGAGATGAGAGAAGATTTGAAGAAATTAACATTTTAGTTGAAGCAGAATAAATATAAGGAGAAAAGAGAAGATGTATGGTGTACATTATGAAAGACAAAAGGTCATAATAATAACGAGTGTCTGACACTTCTAGTGAAGATATAGGAAAAGAGGAACCAGAATAATCAGAACGTCCAGTGGATTGTTGTGGAAAATAGATAAGGGGATGGGAAGAAGATCAACATAGTTACTAGATGTTGAAACAAAGTTTATTTTTCTTCTCTAAATCCAAATCTCCTTTTTCTCTGGTCATGGAGCCGCCTTTAGTTCTAAAAAAGGGGTCAAAAGGTCTTTCGAGATTTTCAGGTTTCGGGGTTCAGCTATTCATGAAGTATGCTTTCTGATAGAAACTACAAAGTCCCGGTACTGAAGTCTCGAAAAGGTGTTAACATCCTTCTAAGCCTTTCGCATGTTATTTTTTGGCCATCTCAACTTAGATAGCTTTTCAAGTACCAACGCGCTTTCATGAAATACTTTTTTAATCATGATTAATTAAGTTGTAAACACACTTAACAAACCGTTAATCAGTCGCAATTTGGGAAATCAAAGAGTCGACCTTGAGTCTCCTTAAACCCTGATTCCCGAAGTCGTGAAGTTCTTAAAAGCTAATGCTATGTTTATTAAGAAATAAGAAGGTTTAATGATAATAAATCCCATCGTGATTTCACGATTCGGGATTTCTTGCGTTAAGAGCCGTCGGAGTCTCGATACTCCAGTCCACGAAAAGTGAGGATTAAACTCTAATCACGATTAATTAAAGGGTTAAAACAAGTGGTTAGCACCTAAATAAATCTCGTCGCGGTTTCGCAATTCGGGATTTACTTGTGTCATACCTCTTGGAGACATGATGCTCGAAACTCCAAAACATGAAATCCTGAAAGAATTAAGAGCTTAAATGTAATTAATCTAATTTTAAAACAAGCATTAAGGATTGTTAAATAACTTTTTGTGTTTCGTCATTCGAGAGTTCTTGATGACATTCCTTTTGAAATCCCAGTTTTGAATCATCGATATGTGGCAGTATCTATAACGGATTAATGAAGATATTTTGAACATAGAGTGTGTATCTCCAGGCGTACCATCTCCATTAAAGCATTTAATTTGTATCACCTATATCAATACGATAAATTTAAGACAAGCTAAAGGTGAATAAAGGTCTATTATTTCAAATTTCATTCCTACTTTCATACTAAGAGTGAGTTATATTCAGAATAACTCACACATTTCTTCTCTACAACGGGTTTTCATTTAGCACAGACACCATGGCACCCAGAAAATCACCTAAGAAGAGTGAAGAAGCAGGTGGAAGCTCAAATCCGGATGGAGATGTGGTATCAGACACTACGCCACATGTTGTGGACACAATCAAATCTTGCAGGCATATTTTTGAGAACTTGGACTATGAGATTAGAAATTGCCTCGACGATTTTGAGAATGAAAGGACTGAAAATAAACTTAGATACATAGCAGAGCCTGAGCTGCACAAAATATCCACATGGCTAAGACTCATGTCGTATAATGACATGGTATGCTGGGCTCTAGACAAAACCGATGTTCCGACAAGGAGTATTAAAAACAACCAAGGGGTCATTGTCGGCTCGTTCAGACCCGATCACATCCAAGTAATGTACATACTGCCCCCTACTTCAAAATACATTTATAATGCCAAATTCATAGCGGAATTTCAAAGAAAGGAGTGCACAGAATTCGATCGAACATATCCAAATATAATCAAAGACTGGTGGGGAATTCCAGCAAGATTTAGAGTTGATACCCATGGCAGTTATGCCACAGCTTCATTAAACAAATACATGATTTATATAGCCATGATGTTATGTAGACTCTTCAGGAGGAAAAAACCTACCCATTTCCCTGCAGAATGGGTGCCGCTTATGCACGAAGTAGCCGAGGGTTACAGTTTCAACTGGGGTAAAATTTTATCGGATAATCTAGCTAGTGAGGTTGCAAAGTACCAAACAGCAAAATCGAAAGGCCGATCCGCATATTTTTACATGTTTTCCTATAATATGGATGCGGTTTGTTACATGACTCCATTCCCTTTGATGAGATGGAGCTGGAACCTAGCCTGTGCGGAGCCCATTCATGTTTATCATTCTAAGCTATGGGAGGAAAATGTTAAAGATGTCTTTTACAAAATCTGCCACTGCATAGTGATACCTCTGCATCAAATTTTGTATGGCTATGAACGCCCTTGTATTTCAGAGAAAATCGTGGGATATCTCAGGGCGATCGCAGATTGGTTTATTGAAGAGGGGTTTTCATATGTCAAGGTTTTCGAGTGCTCGATTCCTCCTCACGCACTTCCGAAATTCCTCCCAAACAAACTGGTGTGCAGGGAGGTGGCCTACCAAATAATAACATGTGGCATCGACACTGAATTGAAAGCATATTAGAAGAATTTATGACCGCTTTTTCGTGTACATATTGGGAAGTGTTCACTGCTTGACTTTGGTCATTCCAAGGTTGAAGTTGCAGCATTGGAAGACATCAAATTGGTAGATATTGAACTCAAAAAACATGAACCTTATCAAATTGTAGCAAATCATCTTACTCACTGCAATATGAAGATGTATGAACATGAATCTTCTCCCTGCAACGACATGTTCAAGGGAGCCAGAACCTATGAGGAAATATTAGACTGAGTTCAGGCATTATCATCTGACCTATAGACCAACTTTCTGACTTTCCAGAAGCACAGGCGAAGTGGTTTGCCAAAGATACTACGGGGAGAATCAACAACCCCTCCCGCAGCTCAAGGAAATACTCCCCCAGGTTTCATATCAAAGGCTCATGATAAAGAGACTGTAGAAGAAAATCGAAAGAAGACTGAAGTGTCTTCACAAAAGGCAGAAACTTCACAATCAAAGAATCCAGTGTATGAAACAAGTTCTAAATCTGAGACTCCTTCAAAGTTGAGTCAAATAATTCCACCTTCATCATCGACTATTTATGTTGATATCCCCAAAACAGCAGGAGAAACTCAATCTTCAGAATTGGGCATCCCTATTGCATCACTAACTCCTATACAGTCAACTTTTGGGAACCTCAATCTGCAAGTCATGTATGCAAGTGACCTTACTCCTATATCTAGAGAAGAGATACCCTCCTTTGACTACTTTTTCAGTAAGAAGAGGAAGGAAATATTAAAACAGGAAATGCATCTCAGAGAAGGCACAATGGTGAAGAAACACAGAGTGCTCGTAGATGGGCAAAACCTAGAAGAGGATGACTTCACCATAGAAGTAGTAGGCTCTATGGGAGCTTTGGCAACTGCCAATTTATTCTCAGTTGACTCTCTGAAGACAAGGCTGAAGCAGAAAAATCAAATGATAGCTCAGTTGCAGGACCAAATAAGGCACACAGAAAATTATATTCAAGAGGAGGTAAATCAAAGAGTTGAAAATGACAGGACTGCTAACAAACAAGAAATGAAATTGTTGAAATCTAGTTTAGATGAAGCAAACAAGCAGATGCAGATAAGTCAAGTACAGGTTTTTTGTCAGGAGAAATTAGTGAGACAGTTACAGGCTGAGTTGAAGTCTATTGAAGGGAAAGTTGTGAATATAAAGGCATTTCAAGCCCAAGCACTAGAGGTGCATGAGAAACTACAAGTGGAACAACAAAACATGCTTTCTAAGATAGAAATCGTTCAAAACTACTTCCTAGAAATAATCCACTCGCTGGATAACATTGCTTTCAAGGAGAAATAGGCTACAACAGCTCATGTTGCTTTTCAAAAGGCAGTAGCATTTTCGGCTAGAGAGGAAGTACCAGCAATCCCAAAGCTGACTGTAGAAGAACAGATTAGGGGAGATACTATATTAAAAATATGGGAGACAAATATTGCCAAAAGCAGGAAAATGGAAAGAGAAGTTAAGAAAGAATGTGAAGAAGTGTTTGATCAGCTAGATGCAAAAACATTGGGCATTGGTGAAGGTGATTGTCCTAGGCTATTAGGATAGATCAATGTTGTGAGGCATCAACTACATATCAAGGAGAGTTGGAATGAATCCCAACTCAAGATCTCACAATTGAAGCAGCTTAGCATCGCTCAAATGGATAAGTGGCTAATAAAGACAAATCTACAGTTGCATTCTACAAAGTTTGAAAAGGTAAAGATTGAAGACAGGCTACCCCAAATTCAGAGAAATTTGTATGTGTTTGAAGCAAAGGATATGATAGAACCTTCCAGAATTTTGGCGTAATTTCTTGGTAGTTGCGTCGAGTGTGTTGGGTCGAGAGAAGGAAATGCTTCAAAGAAATGATGAAATAACGCATGTATGCTCATTTTTGTCCAATTGTTAGAAAAGAAAAAGTGACTGAGCAAAACGGTTCAAATTCTATATTATGTAACCGTTAGTACGAAGGAGATTAGGAGACTACCAACCATCTAGGGTTGAGGATTTTCTTGTATAAATACAATTTTGAAAGTGATACCAAGGGATTTTTCCTTGGTCGATTGTATCAGAGAGAAATTTTTCATTTTCCAGAATTAATACAAATGCAAGTCAATGAATCCAGATCCCATCAAGTTTGAGTTATGTGTCCCTCTGATTATTTCATATTTAATATCATTTTTCATACATCTTTGATGAATTCTTAGTTGCAATTTAGTACAACATCTACTGTGGTGATTGATTATTTTAGTCATCTAATTTGTCTACAATTTTTCCTCTGTATCAGCTATCAGCAGGTACAAGACATGTGAATTAATTAGATTTCTATATCTTATGCTTCATTAAAGTTCTTCTTATCTTTTTCTTCTCCTGTCACAAAGTGGTATTCTTCCTTGATTGATGCCTCACATTGTTTACAGCTTTATGTTTTCTTTCATTTCATGCACGGTTTTTATTTTAGCTCAAATACGGGAAACGACCTTTGATTATGTTATACTATTAATTCAAAACTTGGAAATTTTTCTTGCATAATCTAAAATCAAAACAGCAACCTAAAAAAGAAACAATCTTTAAAACTATTTTTCCTCTATGACAGTACCTATGGCGAGACAACCCAATATCGAACCCGGTCTCACGGACCATACCAGTATTGCTTTAAATCTTCTTAACACCATCTTAAAAACGGCTACCACTCAGGTTGAACTTGAACGTTCATGGGCAGTCATTGAACAGGATATTAGCATCTAAGAACAATTGGAAGCTAGACAAAGACAACTCTGGAACCAGCCATAGCTCCTTTGCCCCCTAAGATTTGTTCTTTTTTTATTTATGTCATACACCCTCTTTGGATGCCTAGACTTTATACTTTCAAGCCTTAAGTATAAACTCTGGAACAACATCTTTTTGGCGTTGTTGCCGGGGAATGGAGAGACGAAATTGTTTTCCCTGGGAAACGACATTTGTAAGTTTCCCTCTTTGATAGTGAACAAAGAGTGAACACCTTTTAAAGGCTGATTTGTTATTCACTTAGAGACTCCATGTTTAAGTAATTTGGCATTCATTCCAAGGAACACTAGACAAAACCCAGATGATAAGCAGACCAAGCCTGTTTCCGATCCCGAAAAAATACTAAAAACAAGAGGTTTCCTTAAGAAAACTACTACGGCCTACCAGCCTAAGTACACACAGCCTAAAGCTAAGATTCCACTTGAAACAATAAATTCACAAGAAGTTCCCACCCAAACCTTTTCCGAAGAAATGTCGGCTAAGACAGTTGAAGCCGAGACCATAAACCTGAATTTCATTTTCCCAGAAATTAAGTCTGAAACTCATCAGACTACCTCCTGCATAAGCGAAAGTGAAAATCCCTCAGTAAAACTCACATCAATTGATATCCCACCAACTCTTCAGTTATATTTCCTGACCTCACAAAGTCTCAAAGAGTATACTATATACTTGGATTCCACGCCCGCGGGTTCTCTCGTTTACATTTCTTGCAAATCAGAGGAACCGAGTCCCCGTATCTCATTCCCTCCTTTTTTTGTTTTTCCTTCTCCTGATAAACGGTTCTCGGAATCTTTGTTGCTTCATCTCAAAGAAGCTAAAGGATCATTGTACATCTTTGAAAACCCTCTTTATAACATACTGGTTTCTTCTCCTAGAATATTTATGGCAGTTGTCGGAGGAGGAGGAGGGGGCGGTCAAGGCCCACCCCCACCCCCACCCCCTAGGATTTTCTCTAAAGTAGCTGCCAGATACGCTCCTCTGGTCCTCCCAATACCCCTTCATGATTTACTTTAAAACTACATGAAAAACCTACCTAAGTTTACAGGGGAGGGAGACTTAACTACAGCCGAACATATAAAATTATTTGATCAATTCGCGGATATCCTCGGTCTCAAGCATGAAGACATATATTCATGGTTGTTTTTTCAAACTTTCAAAGGACTGTTAGGATATTTAGACACTTAGGAGTTAGTTAAGATCTACTTGGTCTAATATGTCGTTAGGTAAAAGTGTGTTTCTTTAGTATGCATTAGTATGCATTTGTAGTTAGGCAATCCAATGGTCACGATATGTTCTCGACATAGAGTGATCCAACGGTTCATACTCTCCTCGATCTTAACGGCCATTGATCCATGGCTTAACACCCAATTGGTCCATGATCTCTATTTAAAGAGCATGGAGGGTCATTTGTCGATGATCGATTGTGAGAAACTCTCTTGTAAAATCTCTCTGTAACCTTTTTCTTTGCATTAATAAACTGCTCCAAGTGGTCGCGTTGGTTGGGGCCATGGATGTTTCCCCGTAGGGGTTTTACCACGTGAAAACATCGATGTGTTGATCTTTGATCTGGTTATGTGAGTGGTTATTGAAGGTGTCCGTCCTCTGTTGGAATACCTATTTTGTCGAACATGGTATCAGAGCCTGTTTGAAGACCCGCTCCTGTTGTAGATTGAGATCGTGAAGCCGAGTTGCCTCATCTCCATTTTCTGGCATTTATGTGCATTTATGGGCTGAAAGGACTGTTCCATTGCATCTGGAGCATGCGTTTCATTCAGGAACACTTTTCTCTTCACTCGAAAAGGTTTCTGTTTGCCCAAGATACGGCCATTACAGTCAGAATCTGGAGGTATAAAGTCTGAATATGCATTTTTAAATTTTTGCAAAGTTTTGATTTTATTTCGGTTTTTTTTTTTTTTCCCGGGCTGCTACTCTTTTAGATCTGTGTATGCTCTTTGCCCTGCACCTTGTGCGATCTCGGCAAATCAGAAACAGATAGGAAAAGGTGCATCTTTCGGGTAAGCTAATCGAGATCTAACCCTTGTTGTCATCGAGAAGTGAAATTTTTTTCTTGTGTGAAAAGAGTTTTTTTGGAGCATGCTCTCCAAGGTCGTCTTCAACAACAAAAACAACAACAACAACAACAACAACAACAACAACAACAACAACAACAACAACAACAACAACAACAACAACAACAACACCCCCAATCCTCCTTCTGAACATTACAATATGTTTTGCTAGATCAGTTGGTTAAAACTTGCCTTATTAAGTAAGAGGTCTTGAGTTCAAGTCTCTCTTTTGTTACTTTTTTTTGAAAAAGTTCATGCTAAAGATTGTAAAGTGCATTTCACTTCAAGTATAAAAGTGAATCACTATAAGTAGCTTTATATTTTATTTTAGAGTTATTTATTTTTGCATGCAACTTTTCTGCTATAAGGTAACTTCATTGTAAAAGTGATCCCCACTTCTCTTTATAAAAGTGGGTCACTTCATAAAGTAGCTTACACTGTCACATGGTTATTTGGTTACCATTTATGCCTTTTTTTAAAAGGGCATAACTCTCACATCAGAAGTCCGTTTTTAGTGCCGTTTTTTTTAAAACCGCATAACTTTTCGAGATCTTTCCATCCAGATAATTAGTTTTGGTTTTTAAATCTTCATTATCTACATATTTAATATGGCTTTTACAAGTACTGTCATGCTTACCAGCGACAACTACTTCCAATGGAGATCCCATATGGAAGATTTATTAAGAAGTAAAGGCATGTATCGGATTACCATGGGAAAGGAAATAGCTCCCACTGATGATGATAAGAAAGCCAAATGGG
>ML805083.1:24208-59323 GCA_009831015.1 Picea engelmannii | reverse complement strand
GTCTCATGAGTATGAACATATTCGCCTGAGGTATCATCAAAAGAGAGAAATTTTTCTATGGATCATAAAGGATTCCCCTGGATAAGATAAAAATAAATAAAATAAACAGGATAAGTAAAGTGACCTCAAAAAGGGTTCTAAGAGTCAGGATTGCATTGCCACAACTAAGTTTATGAAATCCAAATCCTTCTATGTCCTCTTCCCCCAATCTGTAGTACCTTCCCCCTGACCCCAGACGCCTTCCCATGATTTCCACAGAGGAAGGAAAGGTTACACTTTAGCTATGAAAGCCGACAAACGATTCTTTAGAAGAAAGGCCAGTCCTCATGATTTTCCAAACTCTTACTGAGAAAAGATGTGTGTAGGCTAATCCTGAATCTCTTAGTTCTTTTAACAGGTTCTAAAAACATTTAGTCTTGCTCAAAAGAAGGTCCCTGTAAATAAATTTCCCCCATAAGTTTTTCTACAAACTAATGATGTTTTGAAGGCCGAAAAGAAACTGATCCAGAGTAATCAAAATGAGTTGACAGACCTCTGTTGTAGAATTATACGCAGATATCCCCCCTGGTATACTTTATACTAATTGATTGCCCCCACGTCATGTCAAAGAAAGTATAAGATGGATGGTGAAAGGAAATTGAAAAATTGATTTCCCCCATCTAGTCCAAAAAGATATGATGAAAGGAAATTCATAAAATGATTGCCCTCATCTTAGAATTTAAGTGAAAAGTTACGATTTGAAGTGGAGAAAGGAAATTCAATAAAGGGAATCATATAAATTCACCTGGTTACTGAACAGGCTTGCTGGCAGTGAAGCAATGTCTAAGATATATGTAAGGTTGTTATACATGAACCATATTGTACTATGGTAAATTAGTTTTCTTTGAAGTTCGATCTACATCCCAATTTCGTGCAAGTCTCCCTGATTAAAAACATCAAAATTACTTCACCTTGAGGCAAGCAAGATCATCAGAACTTGTCAAAATTCCTAAGGTTGTTTGGGTTATCTTAAGCAAATTGCAAATCAGTATCAAGAAAGAGGAAGTCAAATGGCCTAAAAGTGAGATTAAATAATGATTGGGTTTCGAAATCTTTCAAAGATAAAGATGAAACCCCCCTTTTCCCCTGCACCCTCTTCTTGAACAAGTTCTTGCAGAAACAAACTAATGACTCCATTTGCCCAATAAAGGCACGTGGTCTATTGTTCTTCTCGTCCCGCAAGGAGACAAGATCCCTTGATGGAGCCTATGTTTATTAAGAAATAAGAAGGTTTAATGATAATAAATCCCTTCGTGATTTCGCGATTCAGGATTTCTTGCGTTAAGAGTCGTCTGATTCCTGATACTCCAATCCACAAAAAGTAAATATTAACCTCTAATCGTGATTAATTAAAGGGTTAAAACAAGCGGTTAGCGCCTAAATAAATCCCATCATGGTTTCGCGATTTGGGATTTACTTGTGTCATACCTCTTGGAGACATGATGCTCGAAACTCCAAAACACAAAATCCCAAAAGAATTAAGCACTTAAACGTAATTAACCTAATTTTAAAACAAGCATTAAGGATTGTTAAATAACTTTTTGCGTTTCGCCATTCGGGAGTTCTTGATGACATTCCTTTTGAAATCCCAGTTTTGAATTGTCAATATGTGGCAGTATCTATAATGGATTAACGAAGATATTTTGAACATAGAGTGTGTATCTCCAGGCGTACCATCTTCATTAAAGCATTTAATTTTTATTGCCTGTATCGGTACGATAAATTTAACACAAGATAAAGGTAAATAAAGGTATGTTATTTCAAATTTCATTCATACTTTCATACTAGGAGTGAGTTATATTCAGAAGAAATCATGCATTTCTTCTCTACAACAGTTTTTCATTTAGCACAGACACCATGGCACCCAGAAAAGTGCCTAAGAAGAGTGAAGAAGCAGGTGGAAGCTCAAATCCAAATGGAGATGTGGTATCAGACACTACGCCACATGTTGTGGACACAATCAAATCTTGGAGGCATATTTTTTAGAACTTGGACTATTAGATTAGGAATTTCCCTGACGATTTCAGGAATGAAAGGACTGAAAATAAACTCAGAGACATAGTAGAGTCTGAGTTGCAAAAAATAGCCACACAGCCGAGACTCATGCCGTATAATGACATGGTATGTTGGGCTCAAGAGAAAACTGATGTTCTGACAAGGAGTATTCAAAACAACCAAGGGGTCATCGTCAACTCGTTTAGACCCGAGCACATCCAAGTAATGTACAAACTACCCTCTACTTCTAAATACATTTATAATGCCAAATTCATAGCGGAATTTCAAAGAAAGGAGTGCACAGAATTCGATCAAACATATCCAAATATAATCAAAGCCTGGTGGGGAATTCCAGCAAGATTTAGAGCCGATACCCATGGCATTTATGCCACAGCTTCGTTAAGCGAATACATGGTTTATATATCCCTAATGCTATGTAGACTCTTCGGGAGGAAAAACCCTACCCATTTCCCTGCAGAATGGGTGCCACTTATGCACGAAGTAGCCGAGGGTTACAGTTTCAACTGGGGTAAAATTTTATCAGATAATTTAGCTAGTGAGGTTGTAGAGTACCAAACAGTGAAATTGAAAGGTCGATCTGCATCTTTTTACATGTCTGCCTATATTATGGATGTGGTTTGTTACATGACTCCATTCCCTTTGATGAGTTGGAGTTGGAACCCAGCATGTGCTGAGCCCATTCATGTTTATCATTCTAAGTTATGGGAGGAAAATGTTAAAGATGTATTTTATGAAATCTTCCACTACGTAGTGATACCTTTGCACCAAATTTTATATGGCTATGCACCCCCTCGTATTTCAGAGAAAATCGTGGGAAATCTCAAGGCGATCGCAGATTGGTTTATTGAAGAAGGTTTTTCCTATGTCAGGGTTTTTGGGTGCTCGATTCCTCCTCACGCACTTCTGAAATTTCTCCCCAACAAACTGGTGTGCAGGGAGGTGGCCTACCAAATAATAACAAGTGGCATCGGCACTGAATTGAAAGCATCTTAGAAGAAGTTATGGTCGCTTTTTCCTGTAGAGATTGGGAAGTGTTCACTGCTTAACTTTGGTCATTCCAAGGTTGAAGCTGCAACATTCGAAGACATCAAATTGGTAGATCTTGAAATCAGAAAACATGACCCTTATCAAATTGTAGGAAATCATCTTACTCACTACAATATGAAGATGTATGAACATGAATCTTCTTCCTGCGACGACATGTTCAAGGGAGCCAGAACCTATGAGGAAATATTAGACAGAGTTCATGCATTATCACCCGAGCTACAGACCAACTTTCTGACTTTCCAGAAGCATAGGCAAAGTGGTTTTCCGAAGATACTATAGGGAGAATCAATAACCCCTCCCCCATCTCAAGGAAATACTCCCCCAGGTTTCAGATTAGAGGCTCATGATAAAGAGACTGCAGAAGAAAATCCAAACAAGACTTAAGCGTCTTCACAAAAGGCAGAAACTTCACAATCAAATAATCCAGGGTCTGAAACAAGTTCTAAATATGAGACTCCTTCAAAGTCAAGTCAAACGATTCCACCTTCATCATCGACTATTCCTGTTGATATCCCCAAAACAACAGGTGAAAATCAATCTTCAGAATTGGGCAGCCATATTGCATCATTAACTCCTATACAATCAACTTTTGGGAACCCCCATCTACAATTCATATATGCAAGTGACCTTACTCCTATATCTAGAGAAGAGATACCCTCCTCTGACTAATTTTTTAGTAAGCAGAGGAAGGTAGTATTAAAACAGGAAATGCATCTCAGAGAAGGCACAATGGTGAAGAAACACAGAGTGCTCGTAGATGGGAAAAACCTAGAAGAGGAAGACTTCACCACAGAAGTAGCAGGCTCTATGGGAGCTTTGGAAACTACCAATTTATTCTCAGTTGACTCTCTGAAGACAAGGCTGAAGCAGAAAAATCAAATGATAGCTCAGTTGCAGGACCAAATAAGGCACACGAAAAATAATATTCGAGAGGAGGTAAATCAAAGAGTTGAAAACGCTAGGACTGCTGACAAACAGGACATGCAATTGTTGAAATCTAGTTTAGATGAAGCAAACAAGCAGATGCAAATAAGTCAAGTACAGGTTATTCATCAAGAGGAATTAGTGAGACAACTACAGGCTGAGTTGAAGTCTATTGAAATGAAAGTTGTGAATATAAAGTCATTTCAAGCCCAAGCACTAGAGGTGCATGAGAAACTACAATCGAAACAACAAAACATGCTTTCTAAGATAGAAACTGTTCAAAACTACTTCCTAGAATAATCCACTCGCTGGATAACATTGCTTTCAAGGAGAAAGAGGCTACATCAGATCGCACTGATTTTCAAAAGGTAGTAGCGTTTTCAGCTAGAGAGGAAGTACCAGCAATCCCAAAGCTGACTGTAGAAGAACAGATCAGGGGAGATATCATATTAAAAAACATGGGAGACAAATATTGCCGAAAGCATTGGCGAAGGTGATTGTCCTGGGCTATTATGAGAGATCAATGTTGTGAGGCATCAACTTCATATCAAGGAGAGTTGGAATGAAGCCCAACTCGAGATCTCACAATTGAAGTAGCTTAACATCGCCCAAATGGATAAGTGGCTAATAAATCCAAATCTACAGTTGCAGTCGACAATGTTTGAAAAGGTAAATATTGAAGACAGGCTACCCCAAATTCAGAGAAAGTTGTATGTGTTTGAAGCAGAGGATATGATAGAACCTTCCAGAATTTTGGCGCAGTTTCTTGGTAGGTGCATCGAGTGTGTTGGGCTAAGAGAAGGAAGCACTTCAAAGAAATGATGAAATAATGCATTTATGCTCGTTTTTGTCCAACTGTTAGAAAAGAAAAAGTGACCGAGCAAAACGATTCAAATTTTATATTCTATAACCGTTAGCATGGAGGAGATTAGGAGACTATGAACCATCTAGGGTTGAGGATTTTCTTGTATAAATACAATTTTGAAAGTGATACCAAGGGATTTTTCCTTGGTTGATTATATCAGAGAGAAATTTTTCATTTGCCAGAAATAATACAAATGCAAGTCGAAGACTCGAGATCCCGTCAAGTTTGAGTTATGTGTCCCTCTGATTATTTCGTATTTAATATCATTTCTCATACATTTTTTATGAATGCTTAGCTGTAATTTAGTACAACTTCTACTGTGGTGATTTATTATTTTAGTCATCTAATTTTTCTACAGTTTTTCCTCTGTATCAACTATCAGCAGGTACAAGACCTGTGGATTAATTAGATTTCTATATCTTATGCTTCATTAAAGTTCTTCTTATATTTTTCTTCTCCTGTCACAAAGTGGGATTCTTCCTTGATTGATTCCTCACATTGTTTACAGCTTTATGTTTTCTTTATTTCATGCACGGTTTTCAGTTTAGCTCAAATACGAGAAACAACCTTTGATTCTGTTATACTATTAATTCAAAACTTGGAAATTTTTCTTGCATAATCTAAAATCGAAACAACAACCTAAAAAAAACAATATTTAAAACTCTTTTTCCTCTATGACAGTCCCTGTTGCGAGACAGCCCAATATCGAACCCGGTCTCATAGACCAGGCCAGTATCGCTTTAACTCTTCTTATCACCATCTTAAAAACTGCTACCACTCGGGTTGAACTTGAACGTTCATGGGCAGTCATTGAATAGGATATTAGCATCTAGGAACAATTGGAAGCTAGACAAAGACAACTCCGAAACCAACCATAGCTCCTTTGCCCCCTAAGAGTTGTTCTTCCTTTCTTTATGTCATACACCCTCTTTGGATGCCTAGACTTTATACTTTCAAGCCTTAAGTATAAACTCTGGAACAACACTAGAGGTGGAACCAAGACAAGAGAATATGTAGAAAAGAAGGATTAGGATCAGTACCAGTGGGTCAGGAAGAACACAACACTTGAATAGAAGTTTGATCTGCGCAAAGAGAAAGAGACATTCAAAGAAGCTAGACAAGAGATTTTGAAATAAAAAATTGCATAAGCTTTAGGAACAAAGACAATAGATTATATAACAGTGTATGACATGCCTCCATTATTTGATCAGACTAACAGAGAGAAACCATCAGAACAAGTAAGTAATATGAGAATTTTTTGGGGGTCTTGTGTGAAGTTGTTGAATCACAAAAGTTCTTTACAAATATTACAATGTTTTTTAGAGAAGTGTAATTTTGGAGAATAAATTAAATTAGAACCCAAGAGGGTCAATCGGGTTCGTAAGAAGAGAAGAATAAGTAGATAATCCAGGTTGAATGAAAACATTGGATATTTCAATATTGGTGATGTCATACTAGACTTAGGGTCTAAAGTCAATATTTTTTCTAAAAAGACAAGGAAGATATGGGAGAACCTCAATTGGGATTTTCACCTATCTGGTTTAAGTTAGAAAATCAACATAGAGTGGTGCCAATTGGTAGATTGAAAGGGATAATAGTAGATCTAGATGGAGTGCACACCATGGCATACTTTGAATTCATTGACATAGTAGATAATACTTCTCCATATCCAACATTGTTGGGTCTAGATTGGGATTTTGATAACTGGACTATTATCAATTTGAATACAAGGAAGATGATATTTGAATCTGGATAATACAGATTTATTGTGCCATTGGATCCCTCAAAAGGAGGAGGGTATGTGGAACCTGTAACAGGAATTTTTATTACAGAAGATGTAACTTAGTTGCACATAACTACCACATGCGAAGAGGTTTACATCAACCCAACTACATATGTAATGCCTTGTTGGAGGAGTATTAGTTCTTATGCTTCGGAATCTGACATGGCACTGGATAATTGGTTGTAGCGACTACATGAATTATCCACCAAGTTCCAGAATGCCGCACACACAAATATGGATTGGTTTAGAGGTAATAGATCATCCTACTTTTTATGGTTTGAATGACTTAGAAGAATTTTTAATGAATTTTGAATCAGAAGTAGTATAAAATCAGAGATTACCGATATTAGATATTGCTTTGAAAGCTACACCTTCCTGTTGGTGGGGAACACATAAGGAGAAGATTAATAACTGATTTCAGTGAAAAATGTTACTACGCATTAGATTTGGCACAGAGCAGGAGAACAAGTTTTTGTAGAAATATGATTGATTTGGACAACCTAGAGAACATGTAGATAGATGCATGATTAAATGGATATTAGTACCACCATAAGAATGGCCACACCATTTTATTCACACATTAGAGGGAATTCCAAAGTATCGGTACACAGAACAGGAACAATGCAAAGATACTACAAATTGGGAAGAGATACAACATAATTTTGTGACTGCATTTTCCTTTGAGCATGAGAGCCCAGAAATAGATACCACGCTAAAAGTGGTAAGAGGCATGATATTTGAAGAAACTTAATTTGAAATAGTCCCAACAAATCATAATGAGAAGAAGCGAACAGTCAGACAGTTACTACACTGTTATCATGTCGCAGAAGAAGAAGATCCAACAAAACAAAACCCACGCAATATTCAGATCCTAGAAGTTGAAGGAGAGAGAGAAGTATAAGTTCCAAATCTAGACTCATAAGATTATGATGCACCATTAAATATCAAGAAGGTAAACAATGGAACTACAAAAAACCCAAAGATTGCAAGCATTGGAGACTATTGGGATAATCAGATAGTAGAAAGAATCACAAAGTTACCGTGTGAGTACAGTGACTTGTTCCCAACAACATTTTCATAGATGAAGGAATTAGCAGGAGAACTAGGAGAGATGAAGATCCCTTTGAAACCAGAAGCTAGACCTATAAGCTAGAGACCTTACAGGTTAAATATAGTGTATAAGGAGAAGGTGAAGGAATAAATTGACAAGATGTTAGAGGTTGGTGTCATAGAACCTGTGGAAGAATCAGAATGGATCAGTCCTATGGTGGTGCAAGAAAAGAAGCAAGGATGGATCAAGATTTGTGTAGATTTGAGAAAATTTAATGATGATTTCCTACATGATCCTTCTCCTACCCCATTTACATAAGAAGTTTTGGAGAGCATAGGAGGTCAATAAGCTTATTCCTTTACAAATGGGTTTTCAGGATATCATCATATTAGGATAGCACCCTAAGAAAGACACAAGACAACATTTGCTACAGAATGGGGATCATTTTAGTATATAGTTATGCCATTTGGTTCGAAGAATGCACCTACAATTTTTTCAAGGGTAGTAGTGGCTTCCTTTAAGGACTTTATTCACAAATTTTTGGAGGTTTACTTGGACAATCGACTATGTTTACTTTATTAAAAGATCATGTTGAAGTTTTAAGACTGATGTTAGAAAGATGTAGACAATGTCAAATTTAATTGAATATTAAGAAATGCATTTTCAGTGCACCTTTTGGTATATTTTTAGGACATGTGGTGTGTAAATAGGGTCTATTGGTTGATCATGCTAAAATTGTTGTCATAGTGAGTTTACCACCATCGAATTCAGTGCGCCAGTTGAAGAGTACACTTGGTCATACAGGGTATTACACGAAGTTTATAAGGGGATATGCACAGATTATTGTGTTGATGGAGAAGTTGTTGAATAAGGACACTAAGTATCAGTGGAATGAGGAGTTCTAGAAGAGCTTGGATATTCTGAAAGAGAAAATGGTAACTGCACCAATTTTAGTGTTTCCATACACGGAAAAATAATTTCATGTGCATGTGTATGCATCTGCAATAGCACTAGGAGTAGTATTGACACAACCAGGAGAAGGTGATATAGATCACCCTATAGAATTTGCAAGCAGGAAGTTATTAGATTCGGAACAAAACTACAATACTACAGAAAGGGAATGATTAGCTATGGTGTATGCATTGCATAAATACATACATTACTTATTAGGGAAACATTTCAACATTTTTACATATCATTCTTCTCTTAGATACTTAGTCAATAAGCCAATGTTGGGGCAAAGGATATACAGATGGCTACTTTTGTTCCAAAACTTTGACTTTGAAGTTGTGGTGAATCTTGGAAGATTGAATGCAGGACCGGATCACTTATCTAGGATAACTAATGGAGAAGAACCTAGTAACTTGGAAGACAACTTCTCAAATGCACAATTGTTTTCAGTACAAATAGTTGATGTGTATTTTGCTGACATTATTAAGTTTTTGAGTACAGGATTTGCACCAAAGGAATTTAATACTACGCAAAAGAAAAATTTGGTGGTCAGAGTTGTAGACTACCAACTAATTGCAGGTCATTTATACAAGATTGCAGTAGATAACATTTTGAGGATATGTGTTATGGATAATAAAAGGCCTATCATTTTTAGTAGAAGCACATGAAGGGATTGTTGGAGGACACTATGCAGGGAAGGCCACTACGCAAAAGGTATTGCATGTAGGATTATGGTGGCAAATAGTTCACAAGGATTCAAAGGAGTACTTTCATAATTGTGATGCCTGTCAGAGAGTTGGAAAGTCATCCAGGCGGGATGATATGCCGTTGAGACCAAAAGTAACTTTGCAAGTGTTTCACAAGTGGTTTGTATACTTTGTAGGTCCAATTAATCCACCAAAAAGAAGGTCGGGAGATAGATATATTATTGCAATGAAAGAATACTTGACCAGATGGGCTAAGGCAACACCAGTAAAGGTTTGCAACGTAGAAACTACAATGCACTTTTTATTTTAATATGTAGTTACAAGGTTTGGATTCCCAAGTATATTGATGAGTGATTAGGGGAATCACTTTATAAACAGTACAATCTAGGAAATGATGGAAGAATTTGGGATACATCATCATAAGTTCACTCCTTATCATCCTCAGGCGAATGGAATATTGGAAGCATTCAACAAGATATTGGAGAATGCCTTGACCAAGATTTGTAATGTAAACAGGGATGATTGGGACTTGAAGGTACCATCATTTTTATGGGATTATAAAACTACATGCAAGAATCTAACAAGGAAAACACCTTTTAGGTTGGTGTATGGGTAGGAAGTCATAGTTCCCTTAGATTGTTTGATACCAAGTCTGCGCATTGCAACAATTACAGATATGACATAAAGAAGTGCAATAGAGGAAATATTATATCAACTCATGGAACTGGAAGAAGATAGAATCATAGTTTGTTTCCATCAGGAGGTACAGAAAGAAAAGGATAAAGCCTGGCATGAGAAACATATTAAGAAGAAGAACTTCAAAGTAGGAGAATTGGTTCTCTTCTATGACAATAAATACTTGCAACACCTAGGGAAGTTCAGAATGCATTGGCTAGGGCCATATGAGATAAAGTCTGTCACAAATAGAGTTGTTGTGCAGCTGAGGGACTTAGAAACAAAAGAAATGAAAGGAATGGTGAATGGAAGTCGACTGAAACTATATAGGGACAGTCGACCCACCAACCCTCAGTAATTATAGTGCAGAAAGTAGAATTGTACATAATGTATATAGTAGGAAGAAAAAGAAAACAAAAAGAAAAGAAAGAGTAGAAAAAGAAGAAAAAGAAAAGAAAAAGAAGAAAAAAGTAAAAAAATGACAAAAAGAAGTAGGTAGATGAATCAACAGTCAACAGATAATTCGAGGATACATAGCGCGACAGAAGTTAAGAAATGGAATGACAGAACCATACAATAGAACAAACAAATGCATAGAAGACAACATACTAGTGTGACAAGAAGTGAACATATTGCATGCAGAACAACTACGACAAGAGGAAAGTCAAGTGCACCAGAGAAATATGACAGTAGAAAAATATTGCGCACCGGAAAAATGAAATAGTCGAAAAAAGAAAAAAATAGTCATTGGAAAATTAAGATGCGAAACGAACATTTATGACAGTGGAGGAAGCGTTCCCAATAAGCTTTTAGGCATTTATGACATCACTATAGAAGAAAAAATCATGTCCAACAGGCCACATTGTGACTTTGAGCAAACAAAGATCCAAGGAGTAAGAAGCTAAAAGAGAACAGGCAATTAAGAAAGTAGTCGGTGAGATTTCTAAAAGAACCCACACAGATTCAAGCAAGATGGCACCTCCAAAGGTTGGAGCTCCTAGCAAGACAACGAGGAAAACACGTAGGTCTGCATGGTCACTGCAAGAAGCAACAATGGAAGCAGAAAACCATACACAACTGGAGGGAGTGGTGGATGTGGACACCATCCCTTCCCCAATCATCAAACCAATGAGCCTTACAGTGGTGGAGGAGTAGGACCTATCCCTTGTGACAGAACAAATGCAGATTGACCCAAAGAACACAGAAGAGGAGAAAAAATCGACGAAGCAACCTGACTTGGAAATATTCCAGCCAAAAGATGAAGTAGATGAGGAAATAACTGATTTTGATGAGCCGAGGGTTCAATCTAGTGCAGAGCCAACACAACAGGAGAAAGTACAAGCAAAAGAGATCATAGAGCAGTGGGACTCTGGCACAGAAGAGGAATATGAAGAGAAAATGCACTAGGAGGCAAGGCCCTCGAGGGTGCTAGCAAAGGGGAAAGGAAAACAAACAGTCCAGAGGTCATTATGCAAGAAACTACAAGTAACCCTTGTGTTACCACGCATATCAACAAGAGTAGATGTTTTACTAGATTTTCTAGAATGCATAGATAAACTGCGTTATGTGGACCATGATGTAAAATACATAGACAAGTTTCCAGAGTTTGAGAAACAAGTATACATGGAGAGAAGAGGGGTCAATGCAATAGGAGTATTGATACTAGAACCTAAACAATGGATAAGTGGTTTATATAACACATGCATAATGAACCTGCTAGAGATCCTGCATTTTGTAAGGGGTAAGGACGTAAATAGCCACGTCAAAAAATTATTGGTAGTAATGCATGGAGGAATTCTATGGATGGATAGGCCAGTCTCAATTGACGTCGAGATAATTTCCAAAATAACAGGTCTTCCCATAGATGGTGAGAAACTTGCGCAGTATCTGGATGACAAGAGCAAGGAGAAATCCTTGGCAAAGGAAATGAAGCAAGCCTATGGAATAGAGAGAGGATCTAGGGGGATCATTATAAACAGAATCAATGAACCCGTGATGAGGTTAGAAACAAATATTATGGCATGTAAATTACTAAGGAAGTGTCGCAAAGAAGAAGCACCAACAGGGGTGATAGAAACAACTACGAAGTGCACAAAAGGAATTGTATTTAGCTGGAGTCCATACTTGTTAAATCTATTTCTGGATGATTTCAAAGACGCTCAATACTTAGGCACAGAGTTCCACTATTTGTGGTTACACATACTTATTTCTTAGAGGGATGGAAACACCCCAAATACAATGTATTCTTTCAGAGACTCGGAAAATTCTACATAGCACGATATGTAACATTGTGGCACACAACTTTCGTAAAGGAAAGATAGACAAACTCCAACATATTTGTGACATATTTGGAAGAAATATAGGAAAAGGTGGTTGAAACTTAGGTGATCCAACTTGAGGTGGTAGAGGAATATTACAAGAATATAGCCAAGTTCAAAGCATCAAGGCACACTATGTGGATCCAGGAAAAAAGGGATCCAGAGAAGGAGTGGTTGCAGATGAGATATTCCATCACAACAGAGGAAGTGAAATGGGAAATGAAATACTGGAAAGAGGAATGGAAGGTTCCAGTGGAGTTGGCAAAAGATAAGAAACAATCGGAAGTGGGATCCTCACAAAAGAAGAGTACCCCAACAGAAAATACAAGAAAATCAACAACGCACATGAAGCAGATAAGGGGGAGTGTAGCAACAAGAACACTTAGATAGAAAAAGGTTATCCCCAAGGTTTTCACACAGCAGAAGAACCTTGTAATATAAAATAGGTAATATAAAATCCTTGTGTAGGAGGGACAAGAAGGAGGGGACATACTAGAGACAAATACCCCAATCACAACATAGAAAACAGAGTCAAGGACACTTAAGAGAACAATTTTACAGTCAGGAGGAGATCACAGAAAAATTAAGGTGCATAAGGAGGGTCCCCAATATACCATAACAAAATATGATGTGGAATTAGTCACAAAAAGAGTACAAGAACGCACCGTATAAGCACATAAATATGCATAAAAACAAAGAGAGAAGATAATGCAAGAAATGATAGAGGTCAAGAAGGTTTTGGAGCAGATACAATTCACCAAGGCACAACATAAAGAACAGACAAAAATCAACAAACATCGCAATAACATGACATGCCAGTGAAGAGTGAGGAGGAGACAGTACAAATAACAACATTCACAAGTGAAAACTTTATCATTACTAAAGACATGCTACAAATGGATGAAGACATGGCGCAGAAACGGGTCAAGGACGTGGAACATATGGAATTGGTATTGGCTAAGATACCAACAAAAGGACTATAAAAGTTGTAGATGAGCATCTCACAAGAAGTACAATAGAAAGTTAGGATTGATGTGACACACTTGCAGACAACCAAGTTTGAAGAGAAGGAGGTTCTAGAGACAATGCTCAAAGAAGTGCATATTGAACGTGAGGAGGAAAAACAACGTGTAGATAAATTGGAGCAAAGAATTGAGGAAGTCTTCCAAATGATCCTAGACAATGCACTCAAAGGAGAAATCAATACAGAAGAAAATATAAATAGGGTAGCATAAACGATGGATGGGTATAAACATGAGATAATAGAATTGGTTTTGAAGCTAACACCAACCACCCCTCCATAGCTCAGATCGGGGAGGAAGTACCAGGAAACCAAACAAACAAATAGGATTGTGTTGGAGGTAAAATAAGTAGTAGATCTCTACGAAAGGACCAAGTTGATCTGGATGATCCTAGAAGAAGATGAAAGGATCCAACAGTTGGATCAGAGGGAAGAAAAGTTGAATGTTGTCGTACAGGATTTGAAGCAGAGACAAAAGACAATGGGTATTTCATATAGGCTAAAAAGTGTGCAGGAGATGAAAAATATGAAAGTAGATCTAAAGACAATCCAATGGGAAAGACAGATAAGACAGGCTCAATTGGATCCCCTACAGGAGTAAGCAGATAATATTATAGAAGAATTGGAGACAAAGAAAGGTAGACTAGAATAGGCACACTCAGAGATCATAAAAGTGTTGGAGGAGCATAGAAAAATGTAGGTGGTGGAGACCCTAACAAAAAGAGTGTGCAGGACAAGACACAAGTAGATGCACTCACAAAGAAGTTCCATGCATTGGAGAAATATGTACAGGAGGCACACACTTCCTGAGTGGCTCGGGATGAGCCACATGTTAGTGTTGGGGGCTTGTTGGAGCAGGAAATTTTGGGGTTCATCACAGTAAACAAGGCAGAAGGAACCAAGGAAGCAATGCACGCTAGGAAAGAAGGGAAAACAATGCAACAGAGGGCAAAGGAAGCAACACTCCAAGAAAGAAGGAAGATCAACGCAGAGTCAAAGCAAGGAATGGTTGGATTGAAGACCAACCGCACGAAAGACAGTTAGAAAGTGGACAAGTTGAGTCCACTTAGAATTAGGGTTTTTTGTCATGATGTAAGGGTTTTCACCCACTTTTGTAATATAAATAGAGGATGTATGAGGTAGCTAGAGGGAGGAGTCAATCAATGATAATGTGTGAAGAACATATTTTTTATGAACCTTTTTTATTCTTGAGAGTTTTGAGTCGAAGTATCTGTTTAGTTGAGATCTACGGAGCATGGATGGAGTTAGTTTTGAGATGTAACTGAGGGTCAGGTCGCAATATGTGGAGCTTGGTGTGACACTAGTCAGCCTCACCATTACTAAAACCATGATGTAATGCACACAACGCTAGACATTTTTTATGAAGAAGAATAATAAGAAGCATAAGATCTGTGTGGACGTAGCACAGGGGGGGTAAGCCACAGTAAAATCATGTGTCGTGATATGTTTGAATGATGGTTTTTTTGTTTCTGTAATTATGAACAAATGGTGAATGGATAGAATAGTATTTTGTAGCGCACAGTACTGATAATGCAAAATGAAATAACTATTAAATTTAGATGAATGGTATACTGAAGTATACGATTTAATACATGCTTAAGTAGAAAAAGTATAACATCCCCAATCCCTTCCATGATTGTAGACATATGCGTCCTGCAGTCACCCATAATCCATCTTGGGTGAGACTGCATTGTGCACTCTATGCATGGTGTATCCTTTTGGTTTACCATAAGGGTCAATGGTTTCTATGGTTTTGTTGGAGAACTAAGGTAGAACCCGGGTCAACCCATAAATCCAATAGGTTCCGATCAATTAATTTTGGATCTTAGATCTATTTTTGAATTAATTTTGTATCTATATAGGACATAATGAAAACTGAGGGGAGCACGGTTCGATCTAGGAGGTTGGAGAGAGAAACTTTGGGAAGCTAAAATTGTATTATAATTATAAGCCCAATGGGTAAAACTTGATGTAGTGTTTGATTATTAAATTTTTTTGTGGGTTATGTCACCATATTGTTACTCTCTCTATGTTTTACATCCATTTTCTTATGATTTTAATACAACTTATGCACTACATAATTCATGTGCATTAAAGCCTCAATGTACTTTATCTATTTTGCAGAGTTTATTTAGATATCTTGTTTTCATTAACAAAAAACATTTTGTTTTTATGAAACTTATATCTCATGAATTATACATGTCTGATCTTCTAGTGATGCTTCTATCCCTTATTATTATACCTATCCATGCTATTTACTTAACTGTCTGATAAGTAATTAACTTAACTTTGATCCATGAAATACTACAGGAGACTCCATGCCCAATGGCAATGATCATTGATCTTTAAACTTGCCTGTGTCAATTTCAGTTTTTTTCCTAGTATTATTCTTAACCCTGTCTACATGATCCCAACCTATCCAATAAAATTGTTTTCAATATGTGTTAGGAATTCACTTTTGCAGTCAAGAGAAATCTCTAGTGTTAACATAACTCTTTTTCTTAAATTGAATCTGCAAGAGCATCTTCTATAGAATGATGTAGTTGCATGAGTTTAGATGGTGCAACTCCTTACACATTTACTACTAGCCTTAATTTTTGAACAACCTTTTTGTGTTTGGCACTAACCCTCTCTATATGTATCTTACTTTCCTGCCTCTTATATTTATTATTGGGTAGTGTTAAGGACTGGTTGTCAAAGAACATGGGTTCCTATGTTGCAAGGTCCGGTGTAATTTCTTGTCTTTCAACAATTCTTCGGGCTACCCAATCTAGTAGATTTGTACTCTCAATTTCCATTTCTTCAATATTTCCTAGACTTTATGTATCTTTCAAATTGTCTCTATTTGGAATTAATTTCCTTTTCTATTGGGACACTATATGTGCCCATTCAATACTTACATGAGGTGGTTCCTCTCCATCGCCATCTCCAATAGACCTGTCATTACTCTCTTCTTCATTTTCCTTATGTTGTTCTATTATTTTCTCAGAGGAGGATATCTTAGGTGGTTTTCGATTGGAAGAAGACTGGACATTACTATTTCTTCTCCCCCTTTGTCTTGATTTTCCCTAGCTTCTAGTATTTGAACTTATTTATATCAACAAGCCATTATTGCATGCATTCTTGTCCTTTTCTAACAGATTCTCACTAGATTCTTCATCAAATATTGTAAAAAGGTTGGAATACCTTATCAATGCTAAATGTCACAAGAACAGGCCCTTGGGATCATCCTTCTCTGATTTGGTGGGATCTGTTAGCCTCGAAAGTCACTCCTGGATTGCTTGTAGGAGTTGAGCCTGACACCCATCAATTTAATGTCACGATTTGTTTATAAGGGGGTGATCAAATGGAGATAAAGACTCAAGGAGATATCACTCTAACTCAGGGACTGGGTCTGGCACATAAGTAACAAAGGAGGTCTTGATCTAACTTCAGCCAGTGGGTTGATTAAAAGGTGAATAGGTGGAAGACTTGGTAAGAAAGGCGAACAAACAACTTTGGGCAACAGGCTTACAGCAGTTTGCAGAAGAAAGACTCTGAATGCAAGATCCTCTTGGTTTAGGGTCTCAAGAAACTAAAAGGGGACTTGACTGGATCCTCCAATTCCAAGTCACTTAGCGCTGGGAAAATCACAAGAACTGATTAGAAACGACGTTACTATTACAGTGATCCATTACAACATCATCCTATAATAGTTGCAGCTCGACTGGATGCTCCAATTCCGAGCCGTTCTAACACAGTATAACAAAGATGTAAAAGAAACTGGCATTCATAAGGCAATAAGTCTCAAAAGTTCATACATAACCAGAGTATCAGTGCTTCATTAAAGTTTTACAACTGGGAGCTCTGATCAACCATCGATAGATACAAAAATGGCGAAAACGCCTTCATATACTCAAAACAACAACAGCAACAGAATCGAGACGTTGCATTAAAAGCTTTGTGTCTGCATGGCTTCTGACAGTCAACACCTGCAGTCTCTGAATGATTGTGCAACTTATGGCAGACGCAATCGAACTCCTGACAGTTCCATAGGCGAATCGATGTGCCTTTAATTCATTGACGGGCTTTCCCATTATGGCGGAGGCGATGTCTAACCACCACCAACTAATTCAATAACTGCTTCATTGGGATTGAGGATGGCCCGACCAACTCGGCACTTCTGCAACGTGGAATACCCTTCGTGTTGCCACATGGATCAGTTGAATGGCCTGATGGATAGGCAGGGAGGGGCCAACATGAGGGATGGGGCGCATAACGGGAGTGGTGGCACCAAGACCATGAGGGTGTGATAAGAGGTACGAGGCATGAGAGGGACGACAGAAAAAGACACATGGTGGAAGATAATAGGCGGAGGGGGCAAGAGCTGAGATATAATGGATACGCTTTTAGTGGGAGGCTGTCGTGGAAAAGAGCAAGACACCTGGCAGGCGGTAAGTGGAAGATGAGAGGGGAAAGGGACCACACAGACCAGAAGAGGGGAGATGGACAGATGTAGGAGGATGAGGAAGGGGCTAAAGGGCGTGAGCCTCATTGCACGGCCAGGAAGAGAACAGCTGGCACAAAAGATTACATGACAGGGAAGGGGCCCACGTTGGTTAAACGCAGAAGGACAGAGGATGCCCAGGTTGCATGTGCGCTATTGATCCGGGCGCTCGAATTGCAACCGTTGGAGAGATGCACCTCCGATTTCGGACCCCCCCACCTTCCGCTTAAAGGTAGAAAGGCGGGGGGAGGGGTCCAGAATCACCCTATGCACCGTTGATCTGGGCACTTCGATCATGACCATTGAAAAGGTGCGCCATCGATTCTGGACCCCCCCCCCCTCCGCTTAAAGGTAGAAAGGCAGGGGGGCTCCGGAATCCTATGTGCGTCGTTGATCCGGGTGCGTGAATCTTTGTCGTCCAAACTTGATTTGCATTTAAACACAGGCGCAATCGTATCCCAAACTTAGGGAAAGTGGGTTTTTAGCCCATTCATTTGCATTTTACCCTTGTTACGAGAAATATCGCTAACATTTGGCTCCATGGGGGTTAGAGTCGTCCCTGTGATGCTCTAAGAATGCTTTTGCAGATTCAGTGCCTTGTTTTTGGGCTAAGGAGTCATTTATTAAGCTGAAAACAAAACAATATTTACAAAAAACAAAAGAGCCGACTGTGGCTCACAAAAAACATTTTTTCAAGAAATGCCCATTCACTGAGCCACTAAAAACTTCAGTGCCCTCCAGATCCTGCAACCTGTAAGTGTTGTTTGAGAATACTTCAAGGATATTGAAAGGCCCAAACCAGAGGGCATCAAACTTGTTGTGCTTGCCCTTTTCCTGTCTAGGTGCATCCCACTTGAGTACCAGATCACCCTGCTCGAATTCTTCCTTTTTGCTCTTCTTGTCGAAAGCCTGCTTGATCTTCCGTTGATGATTATAGGCCCTTTCCATGACTTGTTCTCTGATGTGCTGCACTTCCACCATCTGATGAATCCTTCTGACCATATGGTCAGGTTCTCCTTCAAGGTCCTAGAGGAACTTTGCCATGGATAAGGCGAGCTGAGTAGGGAAAATGGCCTCTGCTCCATAAACAAGTTGGAAAGGCAAGATGCCCAGGGACTTCTTTGTTGTTACCCGATCATCCCATAGAGCAAATTTGAGCTTTGAATCCCAGGACCTTTTATTATCTTCCAATAATTTCTTAATAAACTTGATCAGGGTTTTATTGGAAGACTCTGCCAGTCCATTTCCCTAAGGATAATAGGGGGTAGAGTGAATCAGTGAAATCTCAAACTGTTCACAGAACTTGATCAGAGGCTCAAACCTAAAGGAGGCAACATTATCAATGATAATTCTTCTAGGGCAACCAAATCTGGCTATGATGTCCTCCAGGAAGTTGATAATTACTTTGTGAGAAGTGCTCCTGGTGGGGACAGCTTCTATCCACTTGGTGAAATAATATGTCGTAGTGAGGATCCATCTGTGTTGGCCACTCGAGGGAGGATGAATCTCCCCAATGAAGTCCAATCCCCACTGCCAAAAGGGTGCTGAAACTACTACAGGCCTTAATGGCAGAGACTTGAGTTGTTGCTTTCCTGAGAACTTATGGCATTTGATGCAAGATCTGATTTCTCTTCAGACATCAGGGAATAAAGTGGGCCAATAATACCCAGCTCGAAGGATCTTATGGGTTGTGGTCCTCTAAAAATGATGACCCCCACAAAGGCCATTGTGAAAATCAAACGTAACCTGCTGGGCCTCTTGTGGGTCTAGGCACCTTAAAAATACCCCTAAAGGGTCTTTCCAGTACAAGGTCTGGTCAATGAGGCAATACCTGACCAACTTGAGCTTTAAAGCTCTCACCTTGCCTTTTTCCATTCCATTAGGAGGCCTCAATTCTTGCAGAAAGTACAAGATATCCTTGTACTAGGGACATGCTACTAGTGATAAGGTGGTCTGAGAATTCTTGCTGGATGACTCAGCTTGCTCATTGATGAAGTTAATCCTCAATGCCTTCCAATTGGACTCAGCCAACAACCTGGCTAAACCCTGCCCTTTTATCAACTTGGTGGGCTTAATTTCCAGATCGAACTCTAGGATCTTGGCGATCCATTTACCTCTTCTTCCATCTATGTCAGGTTGTGTGAGAATGTCCTTCACAGAGGCCGAAGGAACATATGCAGTGATCCTTGAGTGCAAGACATAAAATATGAAATATTTGAGGGCTTTCACCAGGGCATAGGCCTGCTTCTCCATGATCTCGTACTGGAGTTCAGCATCTCTCAACGCCTTGTTGTAGAAGGCAATAGGTTGCTCTCGTCCTTGATCGTTTTTCTGCAACAAGATTGTTGCTACTGTATCATAAGAAGCAAAATAAAAAATCAGAAAATCTTTGGAATAATCAGGATTGATTAGCACAGGTGCCTCAGTCAACGCCCTCTTTATTTGGACAAAGGATTCCTTGGGTTCAGCAGTCCATTTCACTTCATTTCCCTTCTTGAGCATGGTTGTAATGTGTTTCACTAACTCAACAAAATTTGAGACGAATCTCCTCAGAAAATTTATCCTCCCCAGGAAAGCTTGAACTTCCTTCTTAGATCTGGGAAGTGATAGGGTCTGAATGGCTTCCACCCTACTAGGATCAATTCTCACTCCCCCTATTGATACTATATGGCCTAACAATTTCCCTTCATTAATTGCAAATAGACATTTCTTGGGGTTTAGGGAAAGGCCAAACCTGCGACACTTCGAAAAAACTTTCCTCAGGTGGCAGCAGTGTTCTTTGTCAGACTTGGAGAAGACTGTTATGTCATCCAGATAGATCACCATAAACTTGTCTTTCTCCTCGATGAAGGCTATGTACATGGCCCACTGAAATGTTTCTCCTACATTCATGAGTCCGAAAGGCATTTTGGCATATATGAATGTGCCCCAAGGAGTGGTGAAGGTCGTTTTTTATTTGTCCTTAGGCATAACTGATATCTGGTTGTAGCCAGAGAAGCCATCGATCATGGATATTCTAGATGCACCAGTGACCTTCTGCACTATATGTTCCATGTTGGGCAGGGGATAATTTTCCTTCCTAGAGATCCTATTCAGGTTCCCGAAATCAACGCAGAGTCTGATTTCCCCACTTTTTTTTCTTACCGGAACCAGATTGGCCACCCAATCGGAATATCTCAAGGGGACAATGTTTTGCGCATCTAGCAGTTTCTTCACCTCTTTCTCTATGACAGGCAGCAACATGGGATTTATCTGTCTCAGCTTCTGCCTGAATGGCTTAGCCTCTTCTTTCAGTGGGATCTTGTTCTCAATGATTGATGTGCCATACGTCTTGAGGTCTCCATATGTCCATGCAAACACATCAGCAAACTCTCTCAACAACTCGGTATATTCAACCCTCTGCTCCTTGGTAAAACTCCTTGACAGCTTGACAAACTTAGGCTCATATGACGTGCCAATGTTGCACTCAGTTGTGTCAGCATCATCACTTGAAACTCTCCCCTTTATTGCCACATCATTCCCATCAAACAATCTCTCTAATGGGACCAGTCCCCTTGGAATGTGATTGCTAGGCAACTGAATAATGTCATGCTTTGCTATTTTACCTAGCAACCCACCCCCATCAAACCTTTCCTCAGAGGCGGAGTCTTGGTCGATATGCATTTCTGAGAATTCTTCAATAGTTTCCAGGAACTTTTTGATCTCGAGATCATCCTCAAACACCTTCCAATGTTTGATGTTGTCAGGTATGGAGGGCATGTATTTTACTTCTACATCATACCTCAGTTTGGGCGGCAAGGGCACTTTGAAAATGCTTACTGATGTAGCCAAGGAATCTTCCACTGTGTTTTCTTCTCTTGGGATGAAATAGATGTTAAATGTTGAGAAGAAACTATCAATTAGATCCCATACCTCATTTCTGTAATTCTGGAGTCGAGGATGCTTGGCCTGATAAGTGCCTCTGGTCTGCTGGACTACCAACTCGTCATCTCCGAACACTGCTACCTCTTGAATTCCCATTTCCCTTGCGGCTCTTAATCCTAGGATAAGAGCTTGATACTCTGCCACATTATTGGTGGTTTCGAATTCCAGCTTATATGACAGGGATACGGTCTCCTTAGCAGGTGACACAAAAACCACCCCAGCTCCAGTGCCTTCTCAGGAACATGCTCCATCGAAAAACATTTTCCAGATTGGGGTGATGGAGGGAGGAAATATAGGAGAAACAGTGGGTTGCTTTCTGAGTTTCAGAGGAGGCTCAGGGGCGTGGGTGAGCTGCAATAAATTGGAGCCTAAATCAGTGTCCAAGGCAAAGATGGGATGATTGGTAGGGTTGGCTTCATCACTGATTATGTAGGCCAGTTGGGCTTCCCTGTATAGTCTTCTATGATCCCCTCCAAACACTGGAATAGTGGCATATGTGAGATCCATATGCAAGGTTCCCCCTAGTCTTTTTATCCAAGATCTTGATAACAACATACCAAACTTAGGGGGGGCATCAGCCACTACAATATCCATGACCACACTTTTCATGGGCAGTTGGAACAAGGTCACAACCAGGTCTTTAATGACTCCAAGACACTGGACTCTCCTGGAATCAAAAGAATAGAGGTCATGATAGGCTCGGGTGACTTCTAGTCCTAACTCTTCCATGACGGTTTTGGGCATGAGGTTGTGAGAGGCCTCTGAATCCATAAGGAAATTATGTAGCACTTTATCATGTATGTTCAGGGAAGTGTAGAAGGGAGGGGATGAATCATCTCTATCTTCCACCATGGGGCCTAGGACAACTGTTGGCCTTTCATCTTGGAGGTTTATGAAGTCTGTGGGAAGGCATGGGGCTTTAGACTGTAGAAGCTCAGAGAAGCATTTTTTTAATTCTCCATGTTTAATCAACTCAGTGAGGGGTACAGGGATTCTGATCTTCTGAATTTCATGCTCAAAATTAAAAGAAGATGAGAGCTTTGGGATTTCTCTTATTTCAATAACATGATTATGGACGATGAGAGAGAGGGGTTGAGCCTTCTTACCTCTGTGACTATCTGCTACTCCATTAGTGGGTTTCTCTGTTCTAGTGGACTGCTCAGGAACATCAGGTGTTGCTGTCTTTTTGTCGGACCTCAGGTTGTACCTGCCTCAGCTGCCGCTAATCTTGTCTCCCTTGCTCAGTTCATTTAGTTGATTGTTCATGAGAAACTCCTCGTATGATGATTGATTCAGATGAGGAAAAGGGGGATTCTCTTCTAAGAAGTGGATTTTTGCCTCAAGCTCGTATGTTTCCCCTTCTTCATCTTCGGCCACAAAGTTGTTCTGTAAGGGGGCATGAATTCTTTGGTCATCCCTGTCTCTTCCCCTTTCTTTATGCATAGTCGGGGGAGAAATATTATTGGGCCTTCTGAAAACTCCTTTGTTTTCGGTGCCCTGCAGGCCCTTGTGCATTTGCTTCCTTTCCACCTTCAGTCTCTCCATCTCTTCAAACAGAAACTTCATCATCTTGGTCAATTCATCCACTTGGTGGTGGGGTACCGATGAACTTGAAGTTGAGGCTTCGGATTTTCCCTTTCTTTTGTCTGCGTCAGCCTTGTTCCATAATCTGTCAGTTGCTAATATGTTGGATTCCACTTCTATGGCCACATCTTGCATTTGAGCTAAGGAGGTGGCTCTTCTTTCTCTCAATAAAAGACAGAAATCAAGGTCAAATGCACCAGCATAGGAAATTTGGGCAGAGGCCTCTGAAGGTTTTATCTCTGCAGGAATATTATTATACATTTTATTGAATCTTTTGGAGAAGTTAGAGACAGACTCTTCTTCCATTTTCTTCAGAGACCCAAACTCTGTCATGTAATACATGAAGTCCTTCTTATCTCCCCATTGCCTTAGGAAAACACTATCCAGGGCTTCAATTCCAGCAATAGATCTGGGGGCCATTCCCCTGAACCATTTCCTCACCTCGCCATCTAGGCTCTGGACAAAAACTCTCATCCAGACATCTTCATTTTCAATGTTTAGGTTGTCTGCATAACTGTAAAAAGCAGCCAGGTGCTCTTCTGCAGTTATGTCCCCTTCCCCAGTGAACTTGGGCATATACTTCAAATAATCTCCAGTAGGGAGAGGATTCATAGGAGGGGGTAGGATTAAGGGAGCATACCTAGCAGTGACTATGGCATCCATTCTATTCAGAGGGGGATTAGCACCAGCCATAGGAATGTTAGGTCGAGGAGAACTTGGAGGAGAAGGAGTTTTTGAAGGGTCTTCTGGGAATGAGTCTCGAAGTGGAGTGGGAAACAAGAGCGGGTTCAAGGAAAAGGCCAATGAACTCAAGTCAGCAGGAGCTTCTCTTTGTGTAGGAGTGGGGAAATCTTCTGTAGGCCCGGTTCTACGCCAAGGAACAGCTTCAGAGGAGAGGGGAGTGACAAGAATTTCTCCCTCCAATCCAAGACTATGAGGGGAAAACTCAGTAGGAACACTCCCAAAATTCAAGAAACGAGAAACCTCTGAAGGAGGTCTATTAGGAAACTGAGGAAGAGAAAAAGGATTTCTCACAGAAGGAGATGGCGGATTACCTTTTTCAGTGATGGAAACTTCTTTTGCAGAGCTCTTTCCTCTTCTGCAAACCACCTCTGGGTCAGCTTCAAGTGTAGCTAGAGGCAGTTTTGGATGAGAGCGCGTGTGTCTGCCTCTAAAAGCCACAATTGATAGAGCAGGTTCTCCCCAGTGGAGTCGTCACAATGGAGTCACCAGGTGCACAGTAGCAATCTTCTAGTTCTAATATCTAATGCACCTTCAGAATCAGCTAATCGTTGTCATTCAATCCTGGGGAAAACATTCAACTTCGTCCCCGGCAATGGTGCCAGAAATGTTAGCGTCGGAAGTCACTCCTGGATTTCTTGCAGGAGAAGAGCCCGACACCCATAAGTTTAATGTCATGATTTGTTTATAAGGGGGTGATCAAATGGAGATAAATACTCAAGGAGATATCACTCTAACTCAGGGACTGGGTCTGGCACATAAGTAACAAAGGAGGTCTTGATCTAACTTCAGCCAGTGGGTTGATTAAAAGGTGAATAGGTGGAAGACTTGATAAGAAAGGCGAACAAACGACTTTGGGCAACAGGCTTACAGCAGTTTGCAGAAGAAAGACTCTGAATGCAAGATCCTCTTGGTTCAGGGTCTCAAGAAACTAAAAGGGGACTTGACTAGATCCTCCAATTCCAAGTCACTCAGCGTTGGGAAAATCACAAGAACTGATTAGAAACGACGCTACTATTACAGTGATCCATTACAACATCATCCTATAACAGTTGCAGCTGGACTGGATCCTCCAATTCTGAGCCGTTCTAACACAGTATAACAAAGATGTAAAAGAAACTGGCATTCATAAGGCAAGAAGTCTCAAAAGTTCATACATAACCAGAGTATCAGTGCTTCATTAAATTTTTACAACCGGGAGCTCTGCTCAACCATCGATAGATACAAAAATGGTGAAAATGCCTTCATATACTCAAAACAACAACAGCAACAGAATCGAGACGTTGCATTAAAAGCTTTGCGTCTGCATGGCTTCTGACAGTCAACACCTGCAGTCTCTGAATGATCGTGCAACTTATGGCAGACGCAATCGAACTCCTGACAGTTCCATAGCTGAATCGACGTGACTTTAATTCATTGCCGGGCTTTCCCATTATGGCGGAGGCGATGTCTAACCAACACCAACTACTTCAATAACTGCTTCATTGGGATTGAGGATGGCCCGACCAACTCGGAACTTCTACGACGTGGAAGACCCTTCGCGTTGCCACCTAGATCAGTTGAATGGCCTGATGGATAGGCGGGGAGGGGCCAGCGTGAGGGATGGGGCGCATAACAGGAGTGGTGGCACCAAGACCATGAGGGTGTGATAAGAGGGACAAGGCACAAGAGGGACGACAGAGGAAGACACATGGCGGAAGATAATAGGCAGAGGGGGCAGGAGCTGAGATATAATGGATACGCTTTTAGTGGGAGGCTATCGTGGAAAAGAGCGGGACACCTGGCGAGCGGTAAGTGGAAGATGAGAGGGGAAAGGGACCACACATACCAGAAGAGGGGAGATGGACAGATGTAGGAGGATGAGGAAGGGGCTAAAGGGCGCGAGCCTCATCGCACGGCCAGGAAGAGAACAGCTGGCACAAAAGATTACATGATAGGGAAGGGGCCCACGTTGGTTAAACGCAGAAGGACAGAGGATGCCCAGGTTGTCTGTGCCCCATTGATCCGTCCGCTCGAATTGTATCCGTTGGAGAGATGCACCTCCGATTCCGGACCCCCCCCTTTCGCTTAAAGGTAGAAAGGCGGGGGGGTCCGGAATCACCCTGCGTGTCGTTGATCCGGGCGCTTCGATCATGACCGTTGAAAAGGTGCGCCCTCGATTCCAGACCCCCCCCCTCCGCTTAAAGGTAGAAAGGCGGGGGGGCTCCAGAATCCTATGTGCGTCGTTGATCCGGGCGCATGAATCTCTGCCGTCCAAACTTGATTTGCATTTAAACACAGGCGCAATCGTATCCCAAACTTAGGGAAAGTGGGTTTTCAGCCCATTCATTTGCATTTTACCCTTGTTACGAGAAATATCGCTAATAGGATCATCCTAATCTCTTCAAACCATCTCTCTTTCCCCTATAGAAAGAGGGATCTCTCATGAAAAATATTAAGCAAGGTTAAGCTTGAACAAGCTAAGAATTGGATGAGGAATTCTACTTCATCTCATATTTGAGAGCTTCATTTCAATTCATCAAGTCATTGTGGATCTTCTTCATTCAATATTGGAGCAAGTGTGTGTGCTAGAGAAAAGGGTCATTGAAGGGGGACCTTGCGACATTAAGGATTTGGTTGTAATCTCCACTTTCACTTTAATATAATACAATGATATGTTTCTTTCCCAAAATACTTGTCTTGTTTTATTGTATGATTCCTTGATCACATGCATAAGTTCTTGTTGAGTATATTGGATTGTTTTCACTTTGGTTGGCTTGAGTTCCCTTGCAGATTCAATATCACAGGAGCGTCGGAGTGGAGCTAGGATGACAATGGAAAGAGGATGTGACATTTAAGCGGTATGTCGCCTATATCTTATTAACTAGTAAACTCAATAGTTAGAGCTTAGGGAAAGCGCCATATTTTGTTATGTTTTGTTCTAGATGCAGGTGGATTTAGGGAGATATGTTTATGACTAAATTTACTGATTAATCCCATAAAAAAATTGGCAACCGTAATGGGGATACGAATTCCTTTTAATTTTTTTCTTCCCATTTTCTTTTATCCTTCCTTCTTCTGATTAGATTCACTTTATGAGTCTATGGGTGATCCATCTGGACTCCCTGGGTCTGGAAGTTCAATTAGATTTTTTGTCTTTCTCCCATTTTTCCTCATTTACAGAGATCATTGCACTGTACCATATTGGAAGCCTGCGATGACCCTCATATGTCGCATCCTTCTTGACCAATCCAGTGTGACGACATCGCACCGTTCTCTGCTAGTAGCCTGCAATGACCTTTTCTCATCGCATTGTGTCCCATACCCAGGTTGCGACGACTCCTGTAGAATTTACTGGAGTGAGTCAATTTGTCTTTTATCACCCATATTTTCCTTAGTTTCCTGGGGTGAACTTCTTATGCTAGTGTTTGATTGATTCATGAGTTTAAAGCTTTCTCTTGATTGGTTTTCAGTGATTGAAAGTCTTTCTTTGCATTTTGCAAGTTTTTTTCTTTTAATCTTTGTCACAAGGATATAATCTCTTGATCTTTGATCTGAGTGCTTGTTTGACAAAGGGTATTTGGTTTGTTTCAAGTTTTGGATTGATTTTACTTTCCAGATTGTTTGTTGATTAAGAAACAATTTTTTCTTGCATATGACAAAAGGATTTCTTGTCTATTTCATTTTTCTCTATATTACAAATTTGATTTGGGAATTGTGTTGAGAATTTCTTGATTTTCTTAGGTTACATTTTCCTTTCGTCATCACATATCTTATTTTATTTTGAAAAGGAAGAACTGAATTCACTTATTCTTTTTAGTAATTTGTCATAAGAAAAATTTTACATTCGAAATATTTGTTAAAGAGAAGAATTGGAAAATTTTGTAGTTCATGGTTATTTGGAATTTGTTCATTCGAAATTAAGAAATTGCAATTTGTAGCTTTTTGTACTTCAAAAGAATACCTTCTCCCTACTGTAATTAGAGTTCATTGAATTGAAAGATTTCACATTCATCTCTTTTTTCACTTTATTGGGTCAAGGTCACAACATTACTAGTTTCATTTTCATATCCCTGTTGAGTAAACAACAGCCTCTAAAATACAATGTAAATTTAAAATTTATTAGCAAAATTCATTTTCTAGGGATCTTTTTCACCAACATTAGCTAGGATAGTGCTTTGGAATAGGTTGTAAGGAACACTCTCCAAAGCATCAAAACACACAATAGTATCTTGTGATAGGGAGAGTTCAAATCCAATTGCTACATTTTTCCCTGGGAATCTCTTCTCACACAAGGGTCAACCCTGAGGTCACATTAAGACTAGCAGAGTTAATCACCCTTCTTTGTTGGTCTTAGTGTAGATATTGCACGTATTATTGGGGGTCACTTGAAGGTATACCCACGATTATGTGTGGGAGCCTCTCGAGTTGATTTCGAGCTAGATACCCTGCCTTTGCCTGTGGATCAGACTGTCGATTGTTTCCCCAGGCATCACTATTGTAGTTGGTAACCTGAGTAGCCTATATCTTTAGGGTCTTTACACGAGGTGACTGTGGAGGGGTAAGTATTCACGGTACTTGGAATCGACATTGGCCAAAATCACTCGGGCTCCTTGGAGGGTATACCCACGATTATTTGTGGGAGATTGCACCAGGGTGTAAGTTCGTTAAGCAGGTTGTCAGTGTAACATTTCCACCCGCTTTATCCCATCCCCTTCTTGTCTTGATTTTGCGACATCGGATTTCATCACCAACTAGTGACTTCGAAATAAGAAGGTTTGTTTGCTTGGTTTCATTTCTAGATTTTACTAGTGAGTGTTGTTTGTTTTCTCTAGTTGGCCATAGATGTTTTTCGTTCTTTATTTGGTTCGGCTAACATTGGCTTTCGTGATTCATGTAGAATGCAAGGGTTACCCCCGGAATATCCAGAAGGTTATCTCCCTTTTATTCCTAACTCACCAGAAGGCTCTCTTGAGGGAGTAGTCAATAATGAAGTAGCTTCTGAAGTTGGAAGCACACACTCTTTGGAAGGATTTCGAATTGTTTTAGATTCCTTGGAGGTTTTCCGGCTTCTCCCAAATCCATTATTGAGTATTAGAAAAGACACACATTTTCTCTAGATGAATTCATGGAGAGAAATTGTTGTTGTTGAGAGTATTGGAGTACCTATTGGACCTAACACAGGATCTGGAGTAGAAGATCCACGATTTCCCAGTGAATCGTTTATAACCCTGACTCACATTGTTGGAGTTGTTAATCCTAGTTTCGTCCCTTTGACAGTATGTGATATTTACGACAATCTAGGAGTGAGTCTTGATGAACCTATGTCATCACAAATGCCTGAGACATTTGTTACCTATACGGTACCTTTAGACCAATTTACGGGTACTACTAGTAGTGTCATCGTTTTTTTGGACCAATTGTTGGTTGGTTCTCACTCGATTCTTCCTCTCTAGATGACCCATTCTATTATGGTCCCACAAGCTACCACGGTTTCTACCAGAAATGTGGTTATCACTCAAGCTCCTATTGGAACACCACTTCCACCTAGACCAAATCCATCACTTCCCCCTGGGTATAAAGCTTTGAACACTTTCATTGTTATCCCTACCTAGATTCCATCTGGAGGGTCTGGACTTTTTGTTCCTCCTGGGTATAAAACTGAAAGTCAGTTTGTTCCTACACTTGCCCAGATTCTCTCCTAGGGGGCTTACATTCCTCCTCCACCTTTGTTAGGAGGATCTCATCGTCCTGGCCCTAGTGGCTCCAATCCAATTGGAGGCACTAGTCTTTCCGTCACTTATGGTTTCTAGATTCCTGTTGGAGGCCAACCTCAAGCTGGGGGGAAACCTAAATTTGGGGGACAACCTCAACTTGCGGAGAAACCTCAAATTGGAGTCCATAACCCAATTTATGGACAACATGTGCATGTGTTACAATCTCAACCTTGGAATATTAATTTCCAAGGAAATATATAACCCAAAGTTAATTCGTTTGTACCCAGTAACCTTGGTCAACCGTATCCAGGTTCTTTGAATACCACTTGGGGTCAAAACCTTCAATCTAATGTTCCTTTCCAAGGGAACATAACTAATCAACCCAATCTTGTGGGCTATCTACCTCAAAATCCTCCACAACCAAATCTGTCAGGAATGTCTAATTATTTGCAGACTGCTTATAGTCCTACTGGTATATCTACGGGGTTTCCCCCTCAGAACTACCAATTTCCTCAAGTGAACAGACAGTTGCCTTTTCTAGCCACTTTGGATTTTCCTTATTTGTCTAGGATTTTGAATGATCCTATTTTACATTCTCCCTATTGGCCCGTCATACTGGCCAAGTTAATGTCTGACATTCCTAAGTTTGACGGTCAAGTAGGAGAAGATATGAATAATCATGTTATGTCTTTTCAACTATGGTTTTCATCCAACTCCTTGATGGATGAATCCATAAGATTACAAATTTTCCAACGAACTATCACAGGTTTGGCAGCAAAATGGTGCATCAAGTTACCACGAGGTTTCTTTAATGACTTTAACACCCTAGACATGGCCTTTTTGACACATTACCAGTTGCCAATTCGATACGATATAGGAACCAAATTTTTGATTTATTTTAAACAATCCTTGTCCACTCATATTTCTAATCACATCCATGAGTGGAGGAGGAGAAGACATTTGATCAAAGTTCTTCTTCCTGATCAACTATTGGCCGAGTGGTTTACCAAATCACTCATTGGACCTATTGTTCATGATCTCTCCATGGGTGGTGTTGTCATTGAAGAGCAAGAGAACACTATATCTCGTTTATTCAAAAACGGGAACACTTTACGATTTGATCCTTGACGCTCCTCGTCCTTCCACAAATCCTACCTCAACACCTCTAGCAGCTTCTCATGTTGCTTATGGTGTGATTGGAACCTTTCATGTTGAGACCTAGTCTACACACGCTGGTCACACCAATCCCAAATCTAATAATTCTAATGTACAAAATACTCCTACTCCTACTCCTTCCACCGGTAAGAATGCTGAGGTTAATTATGTTCAATTCAAACCTACCGGAAAGAATAAAAATAAAAAGAATGGGAAGGGTAAGGGTAAGAATAAGGAGGAAAATAATAATAATCCACAATCTGATAAATCCAAAACGCAAACTGCTGATGACAAAGATAAATGTAAACCTCGTTACCCTTGTCTTATTTTTGGTGATGATCATTACATGAAAGATTGTCTGAGATGCGCTGAGGTTACTAAGTTCCTCCAAGGGACCGTGAAGCCTTCTACACCTATCATTCTGTCACAACCTTTATCTTCTCAAAAGCAAGCCCAAATGGTCATTCATGACCAAGATTCTCCTTCTACCTCCTCCGATGTCCTTATGTGTACCGGTGATTCTAAAAAGAACGAAGTTGCAGTCGCAAATCGAGCTAGAGATTATTCTTCATCAAAAGAGAAAGTTGATGATATACCACCTTCGTTGGTTCAAACTTCTCCTCTAACTTCACCTCCAAATAGTCCTCTTCATCTCGAAAGATCGGGTCTCGATACAGTTCTTCGCCCTCCTCCCAAGGTCGTTGTTCTAAAGTCTGTGTTCAACCCTCATGCACGTGCTGCCCAAAACTACAGTATTGTATAACACCTTGTGCAAGCACCCTCTATGATTTCATCTCTCGAAGTCCTTCAAAGTTGTCATGCTCAATGGAAGGAATCGTTAAAGTCTATTGGTGGAATTGATCCCACAGATACTAATTTAATAATCTTTGACTTGGAAGATCACATTCTAAGGCTTCCTCCTCAGTTAGCATTTCAGATCCAAGTTGTTGTTGAAAGCAAGAATATCTATAGAATTGTTATTGATGAAGGAGCCTCGACTTGCATTATGTTTGTTACTTGTTGGAAAGTTATTGGCTCTCCTTCCCTCACTGAATCATACAATACACTTAAGGCCTTCAATGGTACAGGTTTTAAACCATATGGTGTTCTTCCTTCATTGTCTATTACATTGGAAGGTAAATCGGTTAATGTCAAGGTTGAGGTCTTTGATGCGCCTCTTGATTATAACCTTTTACTTGGCCATAGTTGGATTGATTCAATGTGTACAGTTGTTTCTACCCTTTTCCATGTGGTACGATTCCTGCACCAAGGAAAGGTCGTTATTGTTGACCAACTGGCCTTCTTTAATTCTAATTCTCGTACTAGCAACGTGCCTTTTATCTCGAATACACCCCCCCCTGGTTACGAAAATGTCAGCGTGGGTCTTCTAAAATATTCAACTTTGATGGGTACATTTCCAATCCATATTCCCCTCCTTTTGTTTCCTCTATTAACATGATCTATGCCACTGTTTTTGAAACCCCTGTGTCATATGACCCATGGGTAGTACCTAGCTCTGGTTATTACCTTCGTTACGATGACAAAATGCCTTTAAGTCTGGTCAAATCCGCTTATCAAGCTATTCAATCGGCAACCCCCTCTCCTCCCTCTTTATGTGATTCATCTCCTAATTTGTTCCACGTGATCTTTCCTACTGATGAGATGATCATGTCAGTCATGTCTATGGAAGATACCCCATGGGACGATGGACATCATCGCTCCATTCTCTTCCTAGAACGTGATACCATAGAGAGCTAATAATGGATTTTGGCTCCGTCGACCGTTGTTGTTAATTATTTAGTTCCTGAGTCAACACACGATGTCTTGTACGAAGGGAACTTGAGTAACATTTCACCTACCACCCCTCTTGACATATCGATTAAACCCGGAGTCGTGGAAAATGTCCATATCGGTGCCTCATGTTCTAGTGATGAGTTCTGCACCTAAAAATCCCTTTTTCAGGAATTTTGTGATGTTTTCGCCTAGAGTTATGAAGAAATGTGAGGTATTGATATTGATATCATTGTGCATGAGATTAATACATATCTGAATGCTAAAATCGTTCGGCAGAGACTTCTCCCAGTCCATCCACGTAAAGTTGTTACTATTAATCTCGAGGTTGAAAGACTTCTTAAAGTTGGCTTTATCTATCCCATGGCTTTGACTGATTAGGTCTCCAATCTTGTTCCGGTAAATAAGAAATAAGGTATGATTCATGCTTGCGTAGATTATAGGGACATAAATAAAGCTTGTCCTAAGGACAATTACCTGACCCCTTTTGTCGACCAGATCATTGACGACTGTGCTGGGAGTGAAATATTCTCCTTAATGGATGATTTCTTTGGTTATAATCAAATCAATATTTTACCTATGGATCAACACAAGACTGTTTTTATCTGCCCTTGGGGAACCTTTGCCTACCAGAAATTACCCTTTGGTCTCAAGAACGTGTTAGAAAAACAGGACCGTGGAGCAATAAAATAAAACAAATGCGGAAACAAAACACAGAAGATACACAATACAATAGAGACACAGATTTACGTGGTTCACCCAGTGTGGGCTACATCCACCATAGAAATTGTCAAGTCATTCCTTTATTATTATCCATCATATGAAGGGATACAACCTACAACAAACCCGTTGTAACTTCCTCTTCTTTCTCTCACAGTATCCTATCTCAGAATACAATATTCCCCATCAACCATAGCTGCAATACATTTCCCTCATAAAGAGGGTTGCCTTCTAGGGAAAACAACCCTAACATAATCTCTATCGTTAGATCTGCGACCTTATAATGAACGGTCCAGATTTACAATGAAATTACAATATACATTTACAAGGCAATTTTTCCTTCGGGGGCTTCGCCCCCAAACCCCCATCGAGGGACACTGCCCCCTGGACCCCGCAGAGGGGGTACCCCCCTCTGCACTCCCCCGCGTGGAAGAGTGTACATACTTTTGGGGTGTAAATACTTCATGGGGTATAAACATGGCTGAAAGTAAAAGACCTCTGAATCAGGAAGAGAATCAGGATCCACAACCAACAATCTCCCACTTGGAGACTGATCTCAACAACTCCACCACTGTTGTATATGCTGGACTCTGAACCTTCTTGGACTTGGCAAATTTCTCATCTTCATCTTCATTCTTGAAGACCAACTGAAACTGAACAGGAACTCATTTTTTCCCTAGTTACTCCCTTTGTTAACATGTCTGCAGGATTCTGGCTAGTGTGTATCTTTTCCAACTTTGAATGTCCATCTTCTAAGGTGGATCGTATGAAGTGGTACCTCAACTGTATATGCTTAGTATTCGAATGGAAGGTTGAGTTCTTTGCAAGATGAATGGCACTCTCACTGTCACAGTCCAACCTGCTATTCTCTTGCTTCTTTCCCAATTCCTCCATAAACCTCTGTAACCAAATCATCTCTTTACTAGCCTCTGTAGCAGCAACATACTCTACCTCTGTTGTTGAAAGTGAAACAACCTTTTGCAGTTTTGAAATACAACTTATTGTTGTTCCACCTATAGTAAACACATACCCTGTGGTACTCCTCCTGCTATCTTTATCACTTGTCATATTTGAATCAACATATCCTTGTAGAACAGTTTCTGAACCTCCAAAACATAATGCATGATTAGCAGTACCTCTCAAGTATATGAGAATCCACTTTACTGCCTCCCAATGTTCTTTACCTGGATTGTTCATATATTTTCTCACAACTCCCACTACATGTGCAATATCTGGTCTTGTGCAAACCATTGCTTACATCAAGCTACCAACTGCTGATGACTATGGGACCCTGGATATGTATTATATCTCCTCCTGTGTCTTGGGACACATTTCCTTAGTTAATTTGAAATGGTTGGCCAAAGGTGTACTAACTGGTTTTTCATTTTGCATTCTAAACCTCTCCAACACCTTCTCTGTGTACTCACCCTGAGACAATGTCAGTTTGCGATTTTTCATCTCTCTTGTTATTCTCATACCAAGGATTTTCTTTGCAGCACCCAAATCCTTCATCGCAAATGAATTGGCTAATTTCTTCTTGAGCACATTTATATCCTGCATATTAGACCCTACAACAAGCATGTCATCTACATACAATAGC
>ML805083.1:0-23464 GCA_009831015.1 Picea engelmannii | reverse complement strand
TGGATTTTGCCTCAAGCTTTGTTCTATTTTCTTTATCAATATGGACAAATGCTTCACAACCGAAAGTTTTCAAAAAAGAATAGTTTACCTTTTTTCCTGTCCACTCCTCCTCTGGAATTCTACCATCCAAAGAGCTTGAAGGTTCCTATGTTTATTAAGTAAACAGCAGTATCTACAACATCTTCCCAAAACTATAAGGGCAAACCAGCATGCAATCTCATACTCCTTGCATGCTCCATGATTGTCCTGTTCATCCTTTCTGACACACCATTTTCTTGTGGTGTTCTTGGAACTGTCTTCTCTCTACGAATCCCATGGTATGAATAGTAATCATCAAAATACTTGCTACAATATTCACCTCCATTATCTGATCTAAGACACTTCAATTTTTTTCCTGTCTCATTCTCAACCAAAGCTTTCCATTTCTTAAAAGTACCAAAAACATCAGTTTTTTGTCGAATGCAATAAACCCAAGTTTTTCTAGTTGCATCATCAATAAAATTAATATAATAATGAGAGCCACCAAGAGATAATACCTGAGTTGGTCCCCATAAATCTATATGCACAAGCTCTAGCCTTTCACTCTTCTTTTCTTTTTCGACTCTGAGAAATCTGACTCTCTTTTGTTTTCCATAAACACAATGCTCGCAGGAGTCCAAACCAATTTGTTTAAGATCTGGCAACAAATTTCTTTTGTGAAGTATCTGCATCCCCTTATCACTCATGTGTCCAAGCCTATGATGCCACAATGTTGTATCCACTCCTGTAGAAGCTAAAGATATAGAAGCGTCAATATTACCAGTACATAAATACAATGTACCTACCTTCTCTCCTTTCGCTATCACCAATGATCCTTTGATGACCTTCCACGTCTTATCTGTAAATATGGATATACAACCTTCACTTGCCAACTGCCCTGTTGAAATTAGATTTTTCCTTAAATCTGGAACATGTCTTACCTCTTTCAACAACCATTGGTTTCCATTATGTTGCTTTATTTTTACCTTTCCCATTCCAACAATTTTGCATGGTGCATCGTCACCCAAATGAACCTGTCCAAAATCACCTTGAACATAATATAGAAAATGTTTCCTATGGGGTGTGGCATGAAATGAAGCCCCTGAATATACTACCCAACACTCAAAAATATTATCTACAGAAAGAATCAAAGCATCTTGTAACACATCACCTGTTACATTTGCTTCCTGATTTCTCTCATGCTGTCCATCTCTTTGTTTCTTTGGAGTTCTGCAGTCTTTCTTCAAATGTCCTTTCTTCCCACAATTCCAACACTCTATCTTTCCAAGTCTAGATTTGGATCTGCCCTTCCTAGAATTCCCACGGTTCTTGAAACCCTTTCCTCTATCCTTTTGTCTTCCCCTGTTCTCCATGTTCAACGCATTTCCTGATGTCTCACATGTGCGTTTCCGTCGCATTTCCTCACTAAGGATAACACCAAAAACATCATCAAATTTTAAAGTATTTGAACCAGAGACAAAGTTACTTACAGCCATGACCAAGCCGTTCCAGATTTCTGGCAATGAGCACAAGATTAGAAGAGCCCTAACCTCATCATCAAAGTCCACCTTATTGGATGTCGAGGGTTTTTCATACAATTTGGCCAATGCGTCCATCAAACCCTTCGTTGTCTTTTCTTTGGAAATATTGAAAGCCACCGACGTTGTGAGGCTCAGTCGTATCGTTCCTAGAGCCTTTATGTCAAGAATCTCCCATTCTTCGTCCTTCGTAGCCATCGGCTTCTTTGCTATTCTGCCCAATGGTAGGAATAGATCCTTGTGATATAAATAGTCTTCCATCTGCATCTTCCATAACTAGTAGTTTTGGCTATTAAATTTCTCGACCCTAAACTTTCCATCTTTCAACATTGCTCCCACTCGAACCAGGAACCCTCTTTTCCTGCGAGTTACCTTTCTCTCTAATACCAGTTGTTAGAAAAACAGGACCATGGAGCAATAAAATAAAACAAATGCAAAAACAAAACACAGAAGATACACAATACAATAGAGACACAGATTTACGTGGTTCACCCAGTGTGGGCTACGTCCACCAGTGAAATTGCCAAGTCCTTCCTTTATTATTATCTAGCATATGAAGGGATACAACCTACAGCAAACCTATTGTAACTTACTCTTCTTTCTCTCACAATATCCTATCTCAGAATACAATATTCTCCAACAACCATAGTTGCAATACATTTCCCTCATAAAAGAGGGTTGCCTTCTAGGGAAAAAAACCCTAACATAATCTCTATCGTTAGATCTGTGACCTTATAATGAATGGTCAAGATTTACAATGAAATTACAATATACATTTACAAGGCAAATTTTCCTTCGGGGGACGTTGCCCCCAACCGGGGGGATAGCCCCCTCGGACCCTGCAGAGGGGGTACCTCCCATCTGCACTCCCCTACGTGGAAGAGTGTACATACTTCTGTGGTGTAAATACTTCATGGGGTATAAACACAGCTGAAAGTAAAAGACCTCTGAATCAGGAAGATAATCAGGCTCCACAACCAACAGAACGTTGGTGCGACCTTTCAGCGTGTTATGTCTTACGATTTCCATGATATTAAGCAGATTGTGCAACCCTATATTGGCAATTTCACGATGCATTCCATGCATTTCCAAGATCACCTGACACTTTTAAGGGCCATTTTTGTATGTTGTCATTATTACCGCATACGTTTGAACCCACACAAATTTGTTTTTTGCGTGGAGTCCGACTGATTTCTTGGTTTTATTGTGTTGATACATGGGATTCAAGTAGACCCCTTGAAGGTTGAGGCTACTCTTAATCTACCTCCTCCTTCCACACTACTCCAGCTCCAAAGTTTGCAAGGGAAGGAAAATTTTTTGCGTCGTTTCATCACCAATTATGTTGAATTGACGAAAGGATTCACTCGACTACTTAAGAAAGGTTACGAGTTTGTATGGGATGATACTGCAAACAAATCCTTTGAAGATTTGAAACTTTCCTTAACCCATACACCATTGTTGTTTCCCCCTAACTATAGCCGAGATTACTTCCTCTACTTAGTTGCTTTGGACTCTACCATTGTTATGGTCTTAGTCCAAGTGGATGATTCAAATGATGAACATGTGATATACTATTTGAGTCAGAGTCTTACGACTACCGAAACCAAATACCTACATGTGGATAAATTGGCCTTGGTAGTTGTTCAAGTTGTCCAACGTTTTCTCCATTATATCTTATTACACATAACCATTGTTATTTCTGATTGCAACCCCATGCAACATATCCTTACTCGAAAATTGATAGGGGGGAAGTACTTCAAATGGATAGTAATTCTCCAGGAGTTTGACTTGGAGTTTGAACGTGCTAAGTCAAAGAAATCTTAGGTTTTTTCCAAACTGATATGTGACCCTCCCTCTACTGAGACAGAAAATGTGGCAGAGGATTCCTTGCCCGACGAATCCATTTTTCTGATCAGTTCTGATGATGTATGGTACAGATATATTATTATATATCTCCAGACTCAAACTTTCTGGCCTGATCTATATAGTATAGATCATCATCATATACAATATTAAGCTCACCAATACATCATTCTTGGTGATACCCTTTACCTCCGCGATGTTGATTCCATTTTTTGATGATGTCTTACTTACAATGAAGCTGAGAAAGATTTGAATGAATGTCACTCTGAAGCATGTGGTGGTCATATGTCTAGGTATGCCACTGCCCAGAACATCTTATGAGTCGGTTATTTCTGGCCTTATTTGTTTAAGGATTGCATTACTGCCATCCAGAAATTCCATTCTTTCCAAACTTATAATAACAAGATAACATCTCATCCTTCTCCCTTACATCTTGTATTTTTCGTTGGTCCATTCGCCAAATGGGGCATTGACTTCATGACATGTAACCCTCACTCGGTCGGGGGGCATGGATACATCATTGTAGCTGTGAATTATTTCACTAAATGGGTCGAGGCAATGCCTACACTTGATAACACTAGGAAAACTACAGCATTGTTCATATTCAATCATATCGTTACTCGGGTTGGTGTCCCTCAAGTCATCGTTACTGATCACAGTAGTAATTTTCAAAATTTTATGATGCCCGAACTTACTGAGAAGTTGGGTCTTCACCATGAAAACTCAACCCTCTATTATCCACAAACCAATGGCCAGGTTGAAATGATCAACAAGGTTCTCACTAACATGCTTCGACGAATGATAGGAATTCATAAGAAAAATTGGCACATGATGTTGTTCTTAGCATTATGGGCCTATCAGACATCCGTGAAGTCTTCCAAGGGATTTACACCTTTCCAGTTAGTTTATGGTATCGAATCCATTTTTCCAATTAAATGTGAAATATCGTCTTTGAAACTAGTCGTTGAACTTCTCCCTAACACCTCTGTTGAAGAGGAGTGTCTTTTGTATTTGATGCAACTAGACGAAACCCGTCTTGATGTCACCCTAGTTATTGAAACTTAGAAGAAACGTGTTAAATCCCAATATGAAAAACATGTCAAGCCACGTGTTTTTTTCTGAAGGTGATCTAGTTCTCCTTTATGAGCAAGATCGTGATCTGCTAGGGGCTAGTAAATTCAAGCCCATGTGGCAGGGTCCTTATATTTTCAAAAGAGTATTGGAGAAGGGAGCTTATGAGCTGGTTGATTATGATGGAATCTCTTTGATTGAACCCAGACATGGGATTTACTTAAAGAAGTACTATGCTTAAGTCATTTTTGCATGAGTGCTTGTATTTTAGTGTATAATACTCTTGTGTGCTTTTTTCGTTGTTTGGTTTCTACCTTTAGCTGCTTACCTTGTGGTGTGCTTGGTTTCCATATGTCAGTGTTCTCACTACCCTACATTGGATTCACCGATGGTGCTAGTCGTAGTACTCAAAACTTAGTGTCTGTTGCTTGGGAAATCTATGCACCTATGGATGAACTGATTAGTCTACATGGTGTTTTCCTTGGTCGTGAAATTAAAAATATTGTGGAATACAATGTTGTCATCAAATTATTGACTGACGTTGTTTCACTTGGAATTCATCATCTTGTTGTACGACTAGATTCATAGTTAGTGGTCCTACAGTTGAGTAATGTGTATTATATGCGAAGTCCTACATTGTTAAGGGTAGATTTACGAATTCGCCTCTTGGAACGTCATTTTGATTACATTGAATATCAACACATTATTAGATGTCTAAACAAATTAACAAATACTTTGGATAATTATGTGTTAGACATACATTTGAGACACTTATAAAATCCAATCACACTTTGTATATACAAAAAGTAAGTCAGTAGAAGCCTCATATATATATAACGATAATTTTTTTTACAAAAAAGTGTTTTTGTTTGAAGACCAAAATATAAAAAATGTGAATCACATGGCTTCATATACAATAGAGCATCAAGGATGTTTCTCACTATAACATGCGACTACCCGTGCCACTCTACGAAGCAGTCGACCAATGGAAACAGATACACCCACTGTGTGGCGCTAGTAATGCCTCGGGATATCATCGATAGAGGCATATGGGATATTCATCGTGAGCCCCTCCAAGTTATGTTCTATGGTCTCGTAGTTAGCATCCACTACTTTTGCTACATCACCTCTCTCCCCTCGCCTCTAGATAGGGGATGAACCTGAATCTGCATCATCAAAGAGCGTTTGATTAGTCATCGGATAAACAACATAAAAACATTTTATATCATTAAAAATAACAAAAACATCATATAAACAAAATGTCCTTCTTACCTATGTCCCCCCATTAGGAACCTTCAGGAAGAGCTAAGTCTAGATCTCCTCAGAAGTCCATCCCGACATATGCATAGTCGTCGACCATGAGCATCTGAGTTCTCAACCAGTCAAAGAAAACATCAGTATATCTAATGATAGGACCGGCTACATGTTGTGCCATGAGATCAAACCACCTATTCATTCTCAGATCATGTGGGGAAGGTATACCCCACTCTACCTGTAAGCGCAAAACTGGGACCCTCTCTAGGAATAAGGATACCAAGATCAACTCATATCCAAACTGTTTCATCTCACCACTTCTGCACTTGTTCAGTTGGTTTTTCATACTCTTGATAACCCCTTCACACCAGTTGAAAACTCGGGGCTCCATACACTCCAGCGCATACTAAAAACAAATCTGAAGAGCCATATGGGGACTTGCACTCCCTGCCATGCATGTGATGGTATAGAGGATAGTCTGTAGAGGAAAGTCTCAGACATATCTTATAACAACTTTACCACTATGCTTCTGAGTACCTAACACACAATGTGCACTGATATAGTGGTTCATAGGCTCGCCACCTCCCCTGCTACATGTAAGTGTTACTCAGGACCCACGACGAGATATCCCAATCAAGAAGTAGATATCCTCGATATCTAATGTAAGAATGTGAACACCCACATGAAACACCTGCTCGTTCACATCCCACATGTGAACTGGGTACTCGAGTAATCTCAGTTGGGCCCTCATACCCTGGATTTTGAAAAAATTTAACAACCCACACTGTCGAAGGGCCATTACCATTCCCAGGTCATTTCCAACAAAGTATTATTCCTCCTCATTTTCTCTCTCTTTCCATTCCGACATTTTTACAGTGGAAAACCTGCAATGGAACCATAAAGAGATATTAGCATCATTATCTTCTTCCCTGGAGAATTTTTATTGGCATTTTCATCTTTAAAAACTTTTGGGGCTACACGCATCGCAGGCCAAGGCATCTTCACAGTGCGGATTCATCGCATGCCAGCTATAGGGCCACCTACGACGATATTAGATTGACGCAGGGCCTGGTATAGGGCGCATGCGACGGCCTCCACGCATAGGTACCCTCAAAAAATTAACTCAAAATTCTATTTCTAACCAATGAAAAACAAACTTTAATCCATGGAAAGTTGAAAGAGATGAAAATTACCTATTCTATGGAGATGGTTCATCAAATGATCAACCATGCCCTCTGTAATCCACAGTGGAAAATTGAGGTAAAAAGGGGGGTTTTGAACAAGGTTTGGGTGAAATGACAAACGAAATAGTGAAATGAGGTTTTTACCCATTTTTATAGATTTATTCACTTTTTCATTTGTATTTTATATGTTTTATCTAAACCCTAAAGTCCTAACGACTTTGCAAGTGTTGATTTTTTGCAGATAAAAAGTCTAGGAGTGAAACATTGAACAAGGATACACTTTTTGGTTTGTTTTTATACATCTGTCACATGTACAGATTCTTTTAGAGTTTTTTAGGAAAAACTTTGAGCTTAGTTTTTTTTCTTTCTCGTGCTCGTAAATCAATGAGAATGTAACTGAGTATACTTTTATCTCTTTTTCGAACTCGTAATGGTAACATGGAAAACAAAACCTATGGAGTATCCTTTAAGCTCTTTTCATGCTCCATAAAAATGAAAAGATTGTCGAGCGACCTTGTTCTTTTCACGCTTGTAAAAGTATTTGAAGAAAACATTTGATGAGCGGTAGATTATCACTTTTTCGGTCTCGTCGGATTAATTTATGAAAAAGGACCTGATGGAGTTCTCTTTAAGTGTTTTTCAGACTCTCAAAACATTAAAAACCCATGAGTTTTCTTTCTTTGGACTCATTAAACAAACATCGAAAGACCCATATGAGACCAAGCCACTCCTTCTTAGGGTTTGTTAAACATACTCTGAGGGACTCATCTGAAGGATGAGCTTACATCAACAAGCATATTTTATCCTCCTCAAGCTTGCGTAAAAATAAAAAGGTACTCGCCAGAAATGGTGGGGGAAATTTTGGAAAGAAATGTGTCTCTGTATCCGTGTTAGTGGAAATAATAGTCACTCTTGAACATGACACCCCCCTTCGTCATTGTATCTGAGTTTGGAAATCCATTTGTCTCTCATTTGATCATCTGCATATCTATATGTCGTGTCCTCCTTAAATCAATGTTGCCAAGACCATTGTCGTGTCATTCATATTTTCAAGAGAAGTCCAGCCTAAATAAGCTTTCTATCGAGTCATCCATCTGCAGTTATAAATATTCTACCATGTTGGCCTTCCCTGTGTCAATTTCAAATCACTTCACACTCTTATCCACCTCAAATTTGTTACTTGTTTCGTGTCATTGTTGGGGGATACATCAAGGCCCTTCTGTGACGAGTCTTTTCCTGTCGACTTCAACTCATTATCCAAGAACCAGACATAGAAATCATTCAGTACCTTAGAGCATGCATGCCTCAATGGAAGGTTTCTTCACTTTCAACAGTGGGTTCACATCATTGACCCATGATTGGAATATTCCATCGAGTGTTTGACTTCAACTCATTTATTCACATTTTTTGGATTTTATTGGGGTACCTTGGGAGTCATTAACATCAATGGTGATTTCCCTCACACTTGTTAACGATTTTCATTAATGACATGTAATCAAGTGGTTTCTACCATGTTCGACTTCAACACCTGTAATCACATGGTTAGATTCATACTTAAGGATGATGGAAATGAAGACCCTGGATCATACCATTCTGGTCTAGCTTGCAACAGAGTATTCATGATTTGTAATGACACATAGATCCACTTTGTATGTCCCGTGGCTATGTCTGAATTTGAATTCTTTAGAGCATAGATCCACAGGGTATTTTGGGTGGCTATGTCGATTCATAATGACATGGATCCACAATGTATATTTAGTGGCCATGACTCACTTGACATTTTGTAATATGAGTATGGGAATGCCTACCTCGAACAATGGTATATTATTATGTTGATGTTTGACTGTTTGCAGGTTCCTGATTAGTGTGCTCCTTGTTTTTGACACACACATTCTACAAAGTATTTTAGTTGCCACGAGTTCGAGCCTCATACTTTGGGGGGAATTCTATTACACATAATTTTAGTCACCCTAGTGATCCATTGACAAAAATTTGTTCATGTTCCCAAAAAGAGTATTTTTTCCATCAGAAAAGTGACTGGCTTTCTCCTCTCAAAAACCTTATTAAAGAAGGTAGTTGCAGGCTACAAAAGGAACAGGATGTGATGATGCCTGATCATCACTCCCTTCTCTAGAGTTGGACTGCGACATCTCTACAGGTTGCACTATAGCTAGGGTGTGACGATGTCAAAATCCAAGGAAAAGTCAAACTTCACGAAAGTTCTATAAGGGGATCTTCTAGAAGATGAGGGGGCGTCTTAATGGTTTGGATCTTACTTGCTTCTCTGAGTTGGTGGGATCATGTTAATCTCTTCAAACCATCTCTCTTTCCCCTATATAAAGAGGGATCTCTCATGGAAAAGGTTAAGCAAGGTTAAGGTTGAACAGGCTAATAATTGGATGAGGAATTCTACTTCAGCTCATACTTGAGAGCTTCATTTCAGTTCATCAAGTCATTGTGGATCTTCTTCATTCAATATTGGAGCAAGTGTGTGTTTTGGAGCAAAGGGTCATCGAAAGGGGACCTTGAGACATCAAGGCTTTGGTTGTAATATCCACTTTCACTTTAATATAATACAGTGATATGTTTCTTTCACATAAGACTTGTCTTGTTTTATTGTATGATTCCTTGATCACATGCATAAGTTCTTGTTGAGTATATTGGATTTATTTCACTTTGGTTGGATTGTATTCCCTTGTAGATTCAATATCACAGGAGCACCGGAGTGGAGATAGGATGACAATGGCAAGAGGAAGCGACATTTAAATGGTATGTCACCTATCTTTTGTTAACTAGTAAACTCAATAGTTAGAGCTTAGGGAAAACGTCATATTCTGTTCTAATTTTTTCTAGATCTAGGTGTATTTCGGGAAATCTGTTTATGTCCACATTTACCGATTAATCCCATAACATGGAAGATGAAGAATTTTCTTGAACATCTTCGGAGTAAGGACGACTTGTTAGAAAAAAAGGATCACGGAGCAATAAATAAAATAAATGCGGAAATAAAACACAGAAGATACATAATACAATAGAGACACAGATATACGTGGTTCACCCAGGGTGGGCTACATCCACCAAAGAAATTTTCAGGTCCTTCCTTTATTATTATCCAACAAATGAAGGGATACAACCTATAACACACCCGCTACAACTTCCTCTTCTTTCTCTCATAGTCTCCTCACTCAGAATACATTATTCGCCAATGATACATAACCGCAATACATTTCCCTCATAAAAGAGGGTTTCCTTCTAGGGTAAAAAACCCTAAAATAACTTCTACCATTAGATTTGTGACCTTATAATGAACGTTCCAGATTTACTGTGAAATTACAATATACATTTAAAAGGCAATTTTTCCTTTGGGGGCCCGCTTGCCCCTGGACCTTGCAGGGGGGTAAGCCCCCCCTACACTCCCCCATGTGGAGGAGTGTACATTCTTCCTAGGTGTAAAGTCTTCATGGAGTATAAACACGGCTGAAAACAAAGACCTATGAATCATGAAGATATTCAGGCTCCACAACCAACAATCTCCCACTTGGAGACTGATCTCAACAACTCCACCATTGTTGTATATGTTGGACTATGATCCTTCTTGTACCTATAAAATTTATCATCTTCACCTTCATGCTTGAAGACCAACTGAAACTGAGTAGGAACTCAGTTTCTCTGTGGTTACTCTCTTAGTTAAGATGGCTGCAGGATTTTGGCTAGTGTGTATCTTTTCCAACTTCAAATGTCCATCTTCCAAGACAAATCGTATGAAATGGTACCTGATATTTATATGCTTAGTATTTGAATGGAAGGTTGAGTTATTTTCAAGATGAATGACACTCTCATAGTCACAGTACAACCTACTATTCTCATGATTCTTTCCCAATTCCTCTATAAACCTCTATAACCAAAACATTTCTTTACTAGCCTCTGTAGCAGCAACATACTCTGCTTCTGTTGTTGAAAGTGCAACAACCTTTTGCAGTTTCAAAATCCAACTTATTTTTGTTCTACCTACAGTAAAAACATACCTTGTGGTGCTCCTCCTGCTATATTTATCACCTGCCATATATGAATCAACATATCTCTGAAGAACAGTGTTTGAACCTTCAAAACATAATCCCTAAGTAGCAGTACCTCTCAAATACCTAAGAATTTACTTTACTACCTCCCAATGTTATTTACCTGGATTGTTCATATACATGCTCACAACTCCCACTGCATATGCAATATCTGATCTTGTGCAAACCATCCCATACATCAAGCTACCAACTGTTGTGTCTTGGGGCACATTTCCTTATTTAATTTGAAATGGTTGGCCAAAGGTGTACTAACCGATTTTTCATTCTGCGTTCTAAACCTCTCCAACACCTTTTCTATGTACTCACCCTGAGACAATATCAATTTTGGGATTTTTCTTGTCTCTTGTTATTCTCATACCAAGGATTTTATTTTCACCACTCAAATCCTTCATCGCAAATGAATTACATAATTTCTTCTTGAGCACATTTATATCCTGCATATTAGACCCTGCAACAAGCATGTCATCTACATACAATAGCAATATAATATAGCTTCCATTTTATAGCCTTTTAAAATAAACACAATGATCAGAATGACATCTACTATAACCTTGTTCTGTCATAAACCTGTCAAACTTCAAATACCACTGCCTTGGATCTTTCTTTAGGCCATACAATCTCTTCCTCAACCTGCATACCAAATTCTTCTTACCTTTGACCTCATACCCCTGTGGTTGTTGCATATAAATCTCTTCTTATAAACCCCCATGGAGAAAATCTATTTTTACATCTAACTGTTCAAGATGCAAATCTTATACTGTCACAAGACTTAAAATAGTCCTAATTGAAGTCATTTTAACAACAAGAGAAAATATTTCAACAAAATATATACATTTCTTTTGTGAAAACCCCTTTACAACAAGTCTAGCCTTGTACCATTTTTTTCCTCCATCTTCTTCCTTCAACTTGTAAACCCATTTATTCTGCAATGCTCTTTTTCCTGTAGGAAACTGAACCAAATCCCCAATCTGGTTATTTACAAGGGAATCCATTTCCTCTTTCATTCCTTGCTCCCAATTATTTTTGGTGTCTACCTGCATTACCTCTTCATAACATTTTGGTTCACCAGAATCAGTCAACAATAAATAATACAATGAAGGAGAGTATCGTTCAGGGGGTCTACTTAACCTGGTAGATATTGTCACAACACTTGTAGGAGTTTGAGGCACTTGCTTCTCTTGTTGTTGTACATTTTTATTTTCTGGTACCTTTGGAATTTTTTTTTCAGTGATGTCATCAAGAATTTGTATTCTGGTTTTTCTTTTTCATGTTTCTTTCCCTGCAACTGATCTTTGTAAATGACCTTCTCATTGAATATGACATCTCTACTCCTAATGATTTTGTGATTTTCATAATCTCATAAGCGATAACCAAAATCATTAACACTGTATCCAATAAAGGTACACTTCTTGAATTTTTCCTCAAGCTTTGTTCTATTTTCTTTATCAATATGGACAAATGATTCACAACCTAAAGTCTTCAAAAGGGAATAGTTTACCATTTTACCTGTCCATGCCTCCTCTAGAATTCCACCATCTAAATAAATTGAAGGTCCTTTGTCTAATAATTAAAAAACAATATCTACAACATCTTCCCAGCACTGTAAGGGCAAACTAGCCTGCAATCTCATACTCCTTGCACGCTCCATGATTATCCTATTCATCCTTTCTAACACACCATTTTGTTGTGGTGTTCCTGGAACTGTCTTCTCTCTACGAATCCCATGGTATGAACAATAATCATCAAAATCCTTGCTGCAATATTCACCTCCATTCTCTGATCTGAGACACTTCAACATTTTTCCTGTCTCATTCTCAACCAAAGCTTTCCATTTCTTAAAAGTATCAAAAACATCATATTTTTGTCGAATGCAATAAACCCAAGTTTGTATAGTTCCATCATCAATAAAAGTAACATAATAATGAGAGCCACCAAGAGATGATACCTGATATGGTCCCCATACATCTGTATGCACAAGCTCTAACCTTTCACTCTTTTTGTCTTTTTCGACTATGAGAAATCTGACTCTCTTTTGTTTTCCATAGACACAATCCTCACAAAAATCCAAATCATTTTTTTTAAGATCTAGAAACAAATTTATTTTGTGAAGTATCTGCATCCCCTTCTCAGTCATGTGTCCAAGCTTGTGATGCCACAGTGATGTATCCACTCTTGTAGAAGATAAAGAGATAGAAGAGTCGGTATTACCAGTACATAAATGCAATGTACCTACCTCCTCTCCTTTTGATATCACCAATGATCCTTTGGTGACCTTCCACACCTTATCTGTAAATATGGATATACAACCTTCACTTTCCAACTGCCTTGTTGAAATGACATTTTTCCTTAGATGTGGAACATGTCTTACCTCTTTCAACAACCATTGGTTTCCATTGTTTTTCTTTATTTTTACCTTTCCCATTCCAACAAGTTTGCATGGTGCATCATCACCCAAATGAACCTGTCCAAAATCACCTTGAACATAATCTAGAATATGTTTCCTATGGGTCGTGGCATGAAATGAAGCCCCTAAATCTACTACCCAAGATTCAAAAATAGTATCTACAGAAAGAATCAAAGCATCTTGTAACACATCACCTGTTACATTTGCTTCCTAATTTTTCTCCTACTGTCCATCTCTTTGTTTCTTTGGAGCTCTACAGTCTTTCTTCAGATGTCCCTTCTTCCCACAATTCCAACACTCTATATTTCCAAATATGGATTTGGATCTTCCCTTCATAGAATTCTCATGGTTCCTTGATCTCTTTCGTCTATCCTTTTATCTTCCCTGTTCTCCATGTTTAACACATTACCTAATGTCTCACCTGTGCTTTTCCGTCACATTTCCTCACTAAGGATAACACCAAAAACATAATCAAATTTTAAAGTGTTTGAACCAAAGACAGAGTTACTTACAGCTATGATAAAGTCATTCCATCTTTCTGGCAATGAGCACAAGATTAGAAGATCCCTGACCTCATCATCAAAGTCCAATTTTACAGAACTTAGTTAATTAGTAACCGTATTAAATTCATTTAAATGATTTGCAACAGACCCACCTTCTTACATCTTCATATTAAATAATATCTTCATTAGAAATAACTTATTGGATGTTGAGGTATTTTCATACATTTTATCCAATGCGTCCATCATCTTCTTCATTTTATTTTCTTTCGAAATATTGAAATCCACCGACACTTCCAAGCTCAGTTGTATCGTTCCTAGTGTCTTTATGTCAAGAACCTCCCATTCTTCGTCCTTCATGTCCGTCGGTTTCTTTTCTATTCCACCCAATGGTAGGAATATATCCTTATGATATAAATAATATTCCATATGCATCTTCCATAACTGGTAGTTTTGTCCATTAAATTTCTCGACCCTAAACTTTCCATCTTCTTCCATTGCTCCCACTCAAACCAGGAACGATGTTTTCCTGTGAGTTAACCTCACTTTGATACCAGATGTTAGAAAAATAGGATCACTGAGAAATAAAATAAAACAAATGTGGAAATAAACCACAGAAGATACACAATACAATAGAGACACAGATATACGTGGTTCACCCAGTATGGGCTACATCCACTAGAGAAATTACCAGTTCCTTCCTTTATTATTATCCAGCAAGTGAAGGGATACAACCTACAACACACCCGTTGTAACTTTCTCTTATTTCTCTCACAGTCTACTCACTCATAATACAATATTCACCAATGATACATAGCCACAATACATTTCCCTCGTAAAAGAGGGTTGCCTTCTAGGGAAAAAAAACCTAACATAACTTCTACCGTCAGATTTGCGACCTTATAATGAAAAGTCCATATTTACTATGAAATTACAATATACATTTACAAGAAAAAATTTCCTTCAAGGGCTTCGCCCCCGAACCCCTACTAGGGGCTCTCTTGCCTCCATACCCCTCAGGGGGGTAAACCCCCACTGCACTCCCCCGCGTGGAGGAGTGTACATTATTCCCAGTTGTAAAGTATTCATGGGGTATAAACATGCCTAAAAACAAAGACCTATGAATCAGGAAGATAATCAGGCTCCACAACCAACACGACTGGATTCTTTGTTTTTGGTGTTCATTTAATCATTCTTGTCCTAGAATTGAACCTTCGTGCACACCATTTTATGATTTCTTTGAAGTTGAAAACTTCAAGAATACATTTGAGAGTGAAATTTTTCATAGTTAGACATAATGTAGAAAGTATTTTTGGATAAGCACTATTATAGCAAGATTTGCCTCACCATTGTTATCTTGCACAGAGGGCCTTTTTCCATTTCCCTATGCAGACTTATCAACCCCTTTTTGATAAATCCAGAGCCAAAATTATATATTTTTCCACATATACGCTCTCTAACTGCTTTCCATGATGCGTATACGCTTGTTGCTCCACTACATCTCGCGTATATCGGGATTTGTGCCAAAAAATACAAAATGAGGTCGGGTTTCCATGTCAAGACAAAAGATCTCTGATATTTGGCCTTCCATATACTGGAAACGTTCTAACTCGGCCCTTCAGTTGCATTCTGGAGGATATAAGAGCACAATTTCGAGCTATGGAAAGAGGAGGAGAAATCATTCAACTTTGAGAGCAATGTTACTCTGGAGAAATTACTTCATATTGAGTCTGCATCACTTTGTCCCTCAAGTCTGAACAGAGTGTTCAGCCCCCAAGCTCTTTCCTTATTGTCGAGAGGACCTCATTACCTCTTTTCTATGAGCTTGCTTTTAGTGGAGGATTGAAGTGGTGAAGACCTAATTGGAAGGAACTTGGTTTCTTGGTTTCGAATCGTGCCAACACAGAAGTCTGTAATGTTGATACTTCTGTTGATCAATTATTAATAGAAATACTCCTTTCTCATCCTATCGATATCTTGCAAATATATGATTATTATCCATGGGCATGTTTATAATGTTTATTAATGGATTGTGCTATCTGATGTGCTAACTCATTTTATATATTGCCACTATATACTTGCATCACTTGCTTGTTGAGAACTTCTTGCAGGTGTAAAGCTTTGCGTCAAAGTGCTCAACGGTGGAACGGCATCAAACGATTGGATCAAGGTAGGCTTCTTCCTCGTATTGCACATTAGTTTATATAGCACATGTTGGAATTGAGTTGACTTCTGCAGTCATACATGTCTGTTGTGGTTTTCCCTTGGCCATAGAGAGTTTTTCCCTTGTAACAGAATTGGTGACCATACTGGGGATAGATCTTCCTTCTAAGGGTTGAAGTACTTTTTCTTCTTACATTTCTCTTTTTCCTTTGTGTTTCTTGTTGTATCATTGTTGGACAGATTTTGTTCACTCTGGGTCTAAGTTTTCAGCCTTTTACCCTTGCCTGGCCTTGTTTCAAAGCATATACGCACTTTTTTCCTTGACAGTCGCATATACGAGCTTGTTGTCTCAGTGCAAGAAGCATATATACGCTTCGTTCTCCTAAACAGACGTGTATACCACTTCCCCTTGCTTGCTTGCTTGCTTGCTTGCTTGGTTTAGTGATTGTTGGGTAGGATTTGAGGATTACTGAGCCTTCTTAGGTCTCTGTAGTGCCTGTTGAGATTATCTGGGATGACAAGAAACCTGTTTGGAGTTGAATTTTTGGGCGGAGTCTTTCTCTTTGTTTTCTATTTTTAATTTGTCCTTGGTTTCTGGGTTGTTTGCTTGGCTACTTGGTATTCTGCTTGAGTTATTGTTTTTATACACAGTATAATTTATATATCAGGTTTCTTATTAGTCCGTGCATTTTCTTTTTTAGTACATTGAAAATACAAAAAAATAGGCATTTTTCATTGGTTGGCATTTTTGTCTTTGAATCTTCATCATTAGATTAGGATATTTAACAAAAGATTGCATTTTACTTTTGAATTGCAGATTTGAAATTGAAGATTGCACTGCTTTTATTAGCATATCATTCACTGAAAAGTTAAAGTTAGGTTTTGCATTATATCTATTTTTATTTTTATGCAGAGTCATAACACCATGAGTTTCACTTCCATACCTTTTTGAGTAACCACGGCCAATAAAATTTACGCTTTAAACTAAAATTGATTAGTCATGATTTTATTTTTAGGGTGCACAAACTAGCTTAGGATTTAGTGCCTTGGAATAGGATTTTGTGAGTAAACTTCTCCAAGGAAATTAAATCAACATATGTGTCTGAGACAGGGAGTTGAGAATTCCATTGTATAATTGGTAATATCAGGAGGATCCGTTCACACCGGAGTTAAGCACGAGGTCGAGTGAAGTTTGATGAAGGGATAACCCCTGGATACTCACCTAGCGTCAAAGATATTTATGTGGATTTATTCGTATTTGGGGATCCTGCTAGTATCCATACCTCTATGAGAGGCGGTACTTTCAAGGTTTTGGCTTTGCTACCCTGCCCATACGGTAATCCAGACTTACAATTGTTCGCATGTGCATCGTTTATACAGTGGTTGATTAGTTGCTTGACTTAGGTTTCTCATAGGTTAATTGGAGGGGTTATTCTGCGTGTATCCTGAGTCAGATAGGGGTCGGACAACACACAACCTTTATGGAAAATTACCTCTCCGGGGGGATCTGACCGACTAGTTGTTAAGCCTACAAGGGCCATTATAACTGATTATGTTACCTCCAAACTTTAGCAGGGAGTCTCAAGTCCCTCCTAGATGAGGCATACCTTCTTTAGCGAGGGAGGCCACTCATCCACTTTATCCCGTTTGCATGCATATTGGTCGTTTGACTTTTTGGTATGCTCTTTGATTACTAGTTGGCCCTAGGACTCTAGTTTTTGGTTTCATTATCATGGATAGTGGAGTGCCTTTTACTCCTCCATTCACTACTACACCCCCCATGATGCCTCCTCATTTCATGGGGATGGATCCTTCTGCTTTGCATTATGGTATGCATAATTATGGTACTCGGTCTACGCCTTGGGTCCCTAATCATTTTTCTCATGGTATGTCTGATATGTCTTCGCACTTACCATCCTCTGTCTCACCTTCTTATGCAAATACAATTTTTGGGTCTCGGGGCATGATGCCTCCTTCTATCCCTCTCCATTTTGTGGGAGTCATATCCTTCAAACACCTCTTACGATAGGAGGTTGGAATCTTCCTTCCTATGAATCTACTATGCGAGAAGTAAGTGCCTAATTAAGCAAGCATTCTACTTATCACACTCCATCCACTTATCCTTCTTCCACTATGTCAGTTCCTACGAACACTTTTCCCATGGAATACCTTCGTCTGTCCTCTGGTGTTTCATCCGGGGGGAGTTATTTTTATAGTATGGGAAACCCCCCTTCACGAAGTTCCTTCGCCTAGGGGAAACATATGTCCTCACGTGAGTAACCCTTGTCATGTCGCTTTCTCTTCGCAAGCAGCTTCCTCAATGTCTATGTCATTACAACCCTTTATGAATCAGTATGGAGAAGGGTAATGTTCTGCCAGACAGGGACAGGGTGTAAACCAGGATCCTTCCTGGCCTACAATTTCTCAAAATCAATCTTTCCATGCACCTTGGACTCAAATTCCACAATTCACTACTGCCACAAGCCCATTCATTGCGTGTCATACTGCAATTATATCACCATCCATTGCTAGTCATGTTGGAGATTGGTCGACAACCTCTGTGAGTCATGTTGAAGACCTGCAACTAGTCGTTGCAAGTCATGTTGGGGGCACAAGTCCAGTCAGTGTGTGTCATACTGGTGTTATATCACCAACCTCTGCTAGTCATGTTGGATATTGGTCGACAACCTTTGTGAGTCATGTTGAAGACCTGCAACTAGCCGCTGCAAGTCATGCTGGGGGAACATGTCTGGTCACTTCTAGTCACACTACACATCCATCACCAACCTCTGCTAGTCATGTAGGGGATTCATCACCAACCTCTGCTAGCCATGTTGGATATTTTCTACTATCCTCTGCAAGTCATGCTGAGAGCATGTCACCGGCCACTGCAAGTCATGTTGGCGGCATTCATATGATTGAGAATCCTAGATGTCTCAGACATAAGCCTAGATTCCTTTGCAAGACTTCCGAAGGAAGTCACCTTACTCATTTGTGTCCTGTTACTGCTGGGATACCAAAAAATTGGGGCTCATCTAAGGGCCCTTTGGGTTCTGAGGCATCTATGGTTTCACAACACTATGTTCCTTCTTTGGTTGATACAACAATCATGCCGATGCAATCTTCAGCTGACACCTCTTTTCCTCTAGAGATTAATGTGTCCTTTGACCTTGTTGTCTCACATATCGTTCAACCTGTGGTCGTGTCGATGAAATATTCGACTGACACCTCTCCTATGTTCATGGGTGATGTGTCTCTTGACCTTGTTGTCTCGCATCTTCTTCAACCAATGGTCGTGTCAATGCAATCTTTGACCGACAACACTCTTGTTTTTTGGGGTGATACACCTCTTGACCTTGTTGTCTCGCATCCTATTCAACCAATGGTTGAGGAAGTGGTCATATCAATGAAATATTTGATCGACCCCACTCTTGTCTTAGAGAGTGATAAGTCTAAGGAAGTGGTCGTGCCCATGCAATTTTTGGTCGATCCTGCTCTTCTGGTTCTAGTTTTATACCTTATATGCCATGTCCTTAGCAGTTCTATTACTTCACCTTCTAAATAAGAGAGAGTTTTACTCTTCCTGACTTCTCTCCCTCTAAGTCTTGAAGAGGTTCCCTTTGATTGGGATGGCCTTGTGGGGTATCCAATGCCTTTGCATATGTCTTTTCCAGGAAGAGACATTATCCTATATATCACGGAGACGATAACCTCTGTTAGCACTTTGTCCTCCTCGACTTGGAGAGCTTTGGGTCTTCCCAAGCGTGTGTCAGTTCTTTGTAAGATACCGCATTCCACAAAAGGTCCACATGGGATCCTTGGCCTCCCCCGTGACTTTTCGCCTAGAATCTCTGAACGAATCCAAGTTAAGCCCTTTTTCGACTCGTTCAAAAAGCGAAAAGATTGTCGAGTGATTTTCTCCTTTCACTCTCATTAATTTGGATTTGAAAGGTCATGAGTCTTAGTTAAGCTTTTTTCTGACTCGTTATTAAAAATTGAAAAGATCACCGAGTGATTTGTCCCTTTCAAACTTGTTAAAATTAGATTTGAAAGATCGTGAGTTTTAGTTAAGCTCTTTTTTGACTCGCTATCAAAAATGGAAAAGATCGTCGAGTGAACTTGTATTTTTCACACTCGTAAATTGGATTTGAAAAGACGTCTATTTGGCACAAGTTTACCCCTTTTTTCACACCAAGTAGACTAAAAGATATAAAAAATGACATTTTTTGGCGTTAAATTGTGATTGCATCTCATGCTCTTGCTTGTAGTATTGAGCCTTTAGCTGGTTCTCGCTTTGCATTATATACCATGGCCCAAGCAGTTTCCATCCTCAACCAAGCAGAGTTGTGTTTATATCCTTCGCAATTTGACACCCTATACCCTAGAGGGAACATCACCCCGAGTGTCCATCTCCCGCATGAATTTCCTTGCATTGAGCATAGGTACGTTCCACTACTGAAACTAGTTTTGCTTACTTGCGACACTTGTTCTCTCCTCTGTATCATAGCATTCACTTGTTATGAAAAAACAAAAAAAGATGGGCAGGAAGGGAGTACTATATTGTAATTGGCAGTAGTCGTGTCACCTTTGAACAGAGCACAAAGTTATTGAGTCCTTGCGTCATCATAATTTTGGGTTTAGCATGGCCTTAGGAAGTTGATCTCGTTACAAAATTTTCTCTACTAACTAGTTAATATTTCAGTCACTATAGAGAACATTATGGATGCCTCTTGCATCTAGTTGTCACGTCATTAAGTCTATGTTGCCAGAGTCCACTGTATGTCTCATGCTCTTGTTCAAAGGAATTCTATCAACTTGTGTCAGCCACTCCTCAGAAATCTTGACTTTGCATGTCGGTCATACCCTCAGTTTGTCTCAGAATCACATGATACTTTGGTCTTATAATGCATCCTAGCCCTACTTTCATCATTGGTAGGTCACCTTGAACCCAACAATCGACATTTCATCATGGGTCGTTGACTGGGTGGTTTCCCTTATGTTCGACTGTAAGACATCTATTCACACTTTGGGATTCGTGCAGTGTCTTGGATGCCATTAGCCTTATTGGTGGCTTCCTCGCCTTTGTCAGCAGTTTTCATCGTTGGCTTCTATTCAGAGGGTTTTTTTTGTGTACCGCTTGCATTTGGCACACACGAAAGACACACAGGGTCGTTGGTTCGTGAACATGTTCTTCGTCCGATCTCCACCAAACAATGAAGCTCCTGCTTTGTTCCTCATGTTGACTGATGAGAGATGCCTTAATGCTCTCCTTTCAGTGGGTCTCTTTCCATTGACTTCAGCTCATGTATTCTAGATACAAGACCTAGAGTTTTCTGAGTACCTTGAGGCTTGCAATCATTAGTGGCAGGCTCTCTCGCCATTGATAGATGGGAATACATCAATGTCTCCTAATCAATGGATCTCTCAAGTGTTCGACACCAGCTCCTTTATTCACATTTGTAGAGATGTACTCGGTGCCTTGATACCTACTTTCATCATTGGTAGGTTTTCTCGTGTTTGTTAACGGTATACCTCAATGACCGGTAATCAAACGATGTCTCATCGTGTTCAACCTCAACTCATTTATTCACATGATGTAGACTTGCACCATTGGCGGATTGTATTGAAGACTTGAAGACATCACTTTGTGGATGCATCTTTCTTGAGTTGTTGCTTCCATTTCATTGGACCAGTACCTATTTGACTTCAGCAATCATGGGAGATCAGATTGTACTCCATGGTATACATATATCTTTAGATTGATTTTGAGACTGGTTTCATTGGGCCTTGTTCATGACTATGACATATATTCGCATGTAACCGCATTTATACTTGCCTACTCATGGCCATGAACACTTGTTTGTATATTTTCCACATGGATCTGCATTGTATTCTCGGTAGCCATGTATGCAAAGTTAGTACATAATGTAATGAGCAATTGAGTCCGTCCAGCTGGTTCTCTACCACTCCACTTTTGGGTTATTTATAATGTATTTCGGCCATCGCAGATACTCCTCTGATATCACACATTAGGGAGCATTTGTTATAGCAAGATTTGCCTCACCATTGCTATCTTGCACAGAGGGCCTTTTTCAATTTCCCTATGCAGACTTATCAGCCCCTTTTTGATAAATCCAGAGACTAAAATATATATTTTTCCACATATACACTCCCTAACTTCTTTGCAAGATGAGTATACACTTGTTGCTCCACTACAGCTCACGTATATCGGGATTTGTGCCAAAAAATACAAAATGAGGTCAGGTTTCCATGTCACGACAAAAGATCTATGATCTTTGGCCTTCCATATATTGGAAACATTCCGACTCGACCCTTCAGTTGCATTATGGAGGCTATAAGAGAAAAATTTCGAGCTATGGAAAGAGGAGGAGAAATCATTCAACTTTGAGAGAAAAGTTACTCTAGAGAAATTACTTCATATTGAGTCTGCATCCCTTTGTCCCTCAAGTCTGAACACAGTGTTCAGCCCCCAAGCTCTTTCCTTATTATCGAGAGGACCTCATTATATATTTTCTATGAGCTTGCCTTTGGTGGAGGATTGAAGTGGCGGAGACCCAGTTGGAAGGAACTTGGTTTCTTGGTTTCGAATCGTGCCGACACGGAAGTCTGTAATGTTGATACTTCTATTGATCAATTATTAATAGAAATACTCCTTTCCCGTCCTATCGATATCTTGCAAATATATGATTATTATCCATCGGCATGTTTGTAATGTTTATTAATGGATTCTGCTATCTGATGTGCTAACTCATTTTATATATTGACACTATATACTTGCATTGCTTGTTTGTTGAGAACTTCTTGCAGGTGTAAATCTTTGGGTCAAAGTGCTCAATGGTGGAATGACATCAAACGATTGGATCGAGGTAGGCTTCTTCCTCGTATTGCAAATTAGTTTATATAGCACATGTTGGAATTGAGTTGATTTCTACATTCATACCTATCTGTTGTGGTTTACCCTTGGCCATAGAGAGTTTTTCCCTTGTAACAAGCACTGTGTACATGGTTTTCGAAACATACAACGTTTCGAGTGGACACTCCACACATCATCAGGGACAAAAAAAGATCATATGTATGAAACCAGTGATGAGATTTTGTATTTAAAGATCTGGATAGGAAGGTAACCATTGAGAAGGAGTTAGGTAAGGAATTAAATAATAAAGTAAAAAATGGTCGTTGAGATTAAATAAAGAATAAGATGGCCTTTGGGATTGATAAAAAGTGAAATGTTGATAAGTGGCTAAGATATTCGTTAATAATGAAAAATTAATAAAAACTTGGATATGAATTAATTATAATAATGAGGAGATGATGAGCTAGGATTAGTCAAATTAAGGGAAAATGTTGGTTGATTAGTACATAAAGATATGAT
>ML805082.1:194558-206633 GCA_009831015.1 Picea engelmannii | reverse complement strand
TTACTCACCCTTCTTTGTTGATATCAGTGTAGAGATTGCACGTATTATGAGGATCACTCGGACGTATACCCAGAATGATGAGTGGAAGCCTTTTGAGTTGATTGTGGGCTAGATACCCTGCCCTTGCATGTGGATCCAACTGTCGATTGTTCCCCCAGGATTTATTGTTGTTGGTGGTGACCTTAGTGGCCTATCTTTCTAGGTTCTTACCTGAGGTGACTGTGGAGGGGAAAGTCTTCACGGTACCTGGAATTGATGTTGACCAAACTCACTCGGGCTCCTTGGAGGGTATACCCATGATTATGTGTGGGATATTGCACCAGGGCGTAAGTCCGTTAAGCTGGTCGTCAGCATAACTTTTCCACCCTCGCCCCGCCCCTTCTTATTTCGTTGTTGCGACGTTGGATTTCATCACCAACTAGTGGCTTCGAAATTAGAAGGTCTTGTTTTCTTGGTATTTCTTCCTAGATTTTGTTTGCTAGTGCGTGTTGTTTGTTTTTCAAAGTTGACCATAGGATTTTCTTTGCGAAGTTTGTCACTTGTTTACAATATCTCCTCCATGTCGTTCATGTAGAATGTAGGGTTTATCTCCATAGCATCTGGACGGTTCACAACCCTTGCCCACAAGCACACCTGGAGGCTCTCCTCAGCAGAGTGAAGTCCCAGTCGTCACCACCCCACAAGTGGAATGCACTAACTCTCTAGAACGTTTTTGCATTACAAACACTCGAGAGGACTTTAGACTTAACCCTGATTTTGAGAGACGTTTTATGCGAGCAGACTCTTCTAGAGACTTAATTGTTGTGTATTCCGGATCTCCGACTGGACCTTTTCTTGGTATAGAAGGCCAAGATCCTTTTTGGTCTACAAGTGTTTTTCGGCGAGACCTTTTTGGTCCAGGTTCACTTGTGATTTCTGAGATTAATCCCCTTGTGATTTTCGAAATCTCTAATCTCAAGATAGTACCGTTGACTACTGCTTATCACTTTACTGTCCCTACTGAAATTGCCCATCTCACAACTACTTCAAGTGTTCCAACCGTGTTCCCTGCGGTTAGTCTTGCTCCTATCAACACACCAAGAACTCCCAATTTCAATCCGACACTACCACCTGGATACCGTGCGTTGAATGCTTCCATTGCTACTCTTGCGCAAACTTCATCCAGCTCTCCTAGTGGTCCTTCCTCTTCTGGGCACATTCTTCCCAGTTTTGTTCCAACACTCCCTCAATTTCCTTTTGGAGGACCCTCATCGTCCTCTACTTGAAATCCTAATCCTAGTGGCCTTATTCCTTCATTCACTCCATCTTATCAGTTTCTGGTTGGTGGCCAGTCTCAACAAGGTAGTATAACTCAACCCCCTCTCAGTTGGCAAGTGCCAATTGGAACATTGCCCTCCATTGGTACACCACCTTCAATGGGAAGGGAAACCCCACCTTATGGGCAGAACATACCTCCATCCTTGGCCCAGTATTGGAATCAATTGATACAAAATCCTTCTCAATCGACTGGGGGGAAACAGTTTCTAGCTGCGTCCGTAACACCCCCTAGCATGGGCCAACCATATCCAGGTTCGTTTAATCCCATTTGGGGGTCGAATGCTCAAACTCAAACCCTTGTTCCAGGGTATAATCCGATGAGCTACTATCATGTTGAACCACCACCGAATATGCCTAGATCTTCACATTATATGCAGACTGCTTATGGTCCTACTGGTTTGCCGATAGGGCTTCCACCCCAAAGTCACCAGTACCCGCAGGTGAATCGACAGTTACCCTTTCTCGCCACTTTTGATCTTCCGGATTTGTCAAGGATTTTAAATGATCCTATTCATCACTCTCCCCAATGGCCTATTATACCAGCCAAGCTTCCATCAGACATTCCTAAATTCGATGGAAAAGTGGGAGAGGACCCAAACAATCACGTTATGACTTTTCACCTATGGTGCTCATCCAACTTGTTGATGGATGACTCTATTCGTTTACGTGTTTTTCAACGAACCCTTACCGGTTCTGCTGTGAAGTGGTATATCGAATTGCCACGAGGTTTCTTCTCAGACTTCAATACCCTAGCTATGGATTTCCTTATGCATTACCAGTTACCGATCCATTATGACACGGGAACCAAGATTTTGACTTCCTTCAAAAAAACTAAAGGAACTCATACATCTGATCACATCCATGAGTGGCGAAGGAGACGATGTCTCATTAAACTTGAGCTCCCCGATCAGTTACTGGCATAATGGTTTACAAAATCATTTGTAAATGAAATCGGTAAGGACATTTCTATGGGTGGCATCATCATGGAAGAGCAGTCTATAAGTCATGCTCAGTATCTTGACCTCGTNACCTGAATTACCTCGTCCTAATACTTCCAGCACTTCAACTGCTCCAGCTGCCTCGCATGCAGCTAACGGTGTGATTAGTACTGCCCAAGCCCAATCACATTCTGTTTCAAGCAAAACCCCTAAATTTGCTTCTTCTAATGTTCAAAATTATCCATCTCCTGCCACTCCCACCGGCAAGACTTCTGAGTTAAATGTTGTCCAATCTACCCCAGCCGGTAAAAACAAATCTAAGAAGGGGAGAGGAAAGAATAAGGAGGGAAAAAATAATACTCAAGCAGAGCAATATAAAACTACTCATGTTGATGACCAGGATAAGCGCAAACCCCGATACCCTTTCCTTATCTGTGGTGGTGATCATTACACGAAGGATTCTCCACGACGTGCTGAGGTCACTAAGTTCCTCCAGGGAGCCCCGAAACCACCTACACCGGATTTCTTGTCTCAACCCTTCCCGTCTCAACAATAGGATCAGTTGGTCATCTATGACCAACCCTCGTCTTCTACCACTTCTTATGTTTTGATGTGTACTGGTGATTCTAAGCAGAATAACGTTGCACTTACGACTCGAGCCAAAGATTATTCTCCATCTACAGAGAAGGTTGACGATTTACCCCCTTCTTTGGTACAACCCTCTCCCGCGTCTCTACCTGCCAATGGTCCTCTTCATCTCAAATGACTAAGCCTCGAAACAGTTCTGTGACCCCGCACAAAGGGTGTCATTCGGAAATCGACTTTCAATCCTCATGCTCGTGTGGCCTAGAACTACAACATTGTTGAAGATTTGGCCCAAGAACCTTCTGCAATGTCATCCCTTGAAGTCCTTCAAACTTGTCCTGCACAACGGAAGGCACTATTGAAATCTATCGGTGGAATTGACTCGACGGACACAAATTTAATTGTCTTTGACTTGGATGATCAAATTCCAAGGTTACCCCCTCAACTCGCGTTCCAGATTCAAGTTGTTGTCTCTGACAAGAACATTTACCGAAATGTTATCGATGAGGGTGCCTCGATGTGTGTCATGTCTTTTGCTTGTTGGAAAGCCATTGGTTCTCCTTCTTTGAATGAATCACAAAACACTCTTAAATCCTTCAAAGGCACTAGTTTTAAGCCCTACGGTGTTCTTCCTTCGTTGCCCATCACTTTAGAAGGTAAGACGGTCCAAGTTGAAGTGGAAGTCTTTGATACTCCCCTTGATTACAATCTTTTGCTTAGCTGCAGCTGGATCGATTCCATGCGCATCGTTGTGTCGACACTTTTCCGTATAGTACATTTCCCTCATCAAGGAAAGGTTTTTATCGTCAACCAACTCGCCTTCTTCAATTCTGATACTCATACTGGAAACGTACCATTTATTGCTAAAACCCCACCGGGTTATGAGAATGTCGGTGTAGGCCTACTAAAGGACTCCTCGTTAATGGGTACTTTCCCCATTCCATCGCCCAATGTTCCACGCTTGTTTGTTTCTTCTATCAATATGATATCCACTTTGCCTCATGCCCTTCCTGCATCTCACAACCCCTGGATAGTCCTTGAACCTGGAGATCATCTTCGTTTCGGTGACGAAATTCCATTAAGTCTAGTTGAGTCCACCTATCATGCCATTCAATCGGCAACACCTTCTACCTCTTCTCTTGACGAGTTGTCTCCCGATCCTTTTCGTGTTATTTTTCCCACTGATGAGATGATCATGTTTGTCATGGAGGACATCCCTTGGGATGATGGGCATCATCGTTCCATACTCTTTCTGGAGCAACATACTCTTGAGAACTATCAACGGATTTCGACCCCGTCGACCGTTGTTGTCATCTCGACCATTCCCGAGTCTAAACACGATGTGTTTGTTGAAGGGAACTTAAGTAATATCTCACCCACAATTCACATTGACATATCTATCAAACCTAGAGTCATTGACAATGTCTATATTGGAGCTTCGTGTTCCCCTAACGAAATAGTCACCTGTACATCCTTGTTCAAAGAGTTTCATGACATATTCCCTTGGAGTTATGAGGAAATGCTGGGTATCGACCCTGAAATTGTAATTCATGAGATTAAGACATATCCTGACGCTAAACCTGTCAGGAAACGCCTTCATCCAGTTCACCCTCATAAAGCGGCTGTTATAAATATCGAAGTCGAGAAAGTTCTGAAAGCCGGCTTTATTTATCCAGTGGCTCTCACAAACTGGGTTTCCAATCTTGTCCCAATTGACAAGAAGCAAGGCACAGTTCGTGTGTGTGTTGATTATAGGGATATCAATAAAGCCTGTCCCAAAGACAACTTTCCTACCCCTTTCGTCGACTAGATTGTCGATGACTGCGCTAGAAGTGAAATCTTCTCTCTTATGGATGGTTTCTCCAACTATAATCAAATTAACATCGTTCCCGAGGATCAACATAAGACTTCTTTTTTTTGTCATTGAGGTACTTTTGCTTATAGGAAACTTCCTTTCGGTCTTAAGAACGCTAGCGCAACTTTTCAACGTGCTATGTCTTATGTTTTTCATGATATCAAACATATCGTTCAACCCTATTTGGACGATTTACCCGCTCATTCTATGCGCAGAGTCGATCACCCAAACCACCTCTAGGCTATTTTCGTTCACTGTCGTTTCTACCGGATACGTTTAAATCCTCATAAATGCCTTTTCTGTGTGGAATCCGACCATCTTCTAGGTTTTATTGTTTTGCATCATGGGATCTGGGTGGATACTTTGAAGGTTGAGGCCATCCTTAATCTCCCTCCTCCTTCTACAATGCGCCAGTTGCAAAGTTTGCAAGGGAAAGCAAACTTTCTTCGTCGTTTTATCCCTAATTATGTTGATATCACTCGTGGATTTATGCATCTTTTAAATAAGGATTCCAAGTTCGTCTAGGACACCATTGCCAACAATGCTTTTGAAGCTTTTAAGTTGTCACTAACGCGAGCTCCACTTCTCTTTCCCCCCCGATTACAGTCGTGATTATTTCCTTTACCTTGCTCTCTCAGATTACACCATTGGCATGGTTCTCGTCCAAGAGGATGATGCACATGACAAACATGTTATTTATTACTTGAGTTTCAGTCTTACACCGACTGAAAACAAGTATCAACATGTCGAAAAACTAGCCTTGGCTGTCGTTCAAGTTGTCCAACGCTTCCGGCACTATATCCTCTCACACAAAACTACGGTGATTTCTCATTGCAACCCTATGCAACATATTTTGACACGTCAATTGCTAGGGGGAAAATAATACAAATGGATTGTGATACTCCAGGAGATTGACTTGGAATTCGACCGCGCCAAGTCCAAGAAATCCTTAGTTTTTGCTGAGTTGATATGCGATTTTCCCCACTCTGCAATGGAAAATGTAGGAGTTGATTCATTACTCAATGAATCTCTTTTTATTATTAGCACTGATGATATTTGGTATGGGGATATCATTATATATCTCCAAACCCATACTTTCCAGTCCACTTTGTCCATTACTGAACGACGTTGCATCCGCTATCAAGCTCATCAATACATTATTCTCAGGGATACTCTTTATCGTCGGGGGATTGACTCTGTTTTTTGACATTTTTTAACGTTCGACGAAGCCGAGAAGGCTCTGAATGACTTCCATTCCAGAGCATGTGGTGGTCATATGTCTGGGTATGCTACTGCCCAGAAGATCTTATGCGTAGGGTATTTTTGGCCTTCTTTGTTTAACGACTGCATTATTGCCATTCAGAAAATTCAGTCCCATCCTGCTCCTCTTCATCCTGTGGTCTCAGTTGGTCCCTTTGCAAAATGGGGCATCGATTTCATGACATGTCACCCTCACTCAGCCGGGGGGCATGGTTACATCATTGTAGCCGTTGATTACTTTACAAAATGGTCCAAGTCGATGTCGACATTTGACAACATTGTAAAGACCGCATCTTTGTTCCTTTTTAATCATGTCATAGTTCATTTTGGTGTTCCCGAAGATATCATCACTGATCATGGTAGCCACTTTAGGAATTTTATGATGTCTGAACTTACTAAAAAGTTGGGTCTTTGTCATGATAACTCACCGCCCAATTATCCACAAGCCAACGACCAAGTTGAAGTGATTGACAAAGTTCTCATAACTATGCTTCGACAAATGATAGGGATTCATAAAACAAGTTGGCACACAATGTTGTTTTCAGCATTGTGGGCGTACCGGACATCTGTCAAGTCCGCTACTAGGTTTACACCTCTTCAGTTAGTCTATGGTGTGGAATCCATTCTTCCTATCGAATGCGAGATACCTTCTTTGAAACTAGATGTTGAACTCCTACCCAACACTTCTGCTGAGGAATAATGTCTATTGTATCTTATGCAATTAGATGAAACTCTACGTTACGCCACCCTAGTTATAGAAGCCCAGAAAAAGCGTGTCAAGGCCCAATACAACAAGCATGTCAAGACTCACGTTTTTTCCAAAGGTGATATTGTTCTTCTCTATGAACAAGATCGAGATATGTTAAGAGCTGGGAAATTTGAACCCATGTGGCAAGGTCCTTATATAGTTCAACAAGTTTTGGAAAAAGGAGCTTACGAGTTGGTAGATTACGATGGTATCCCTTTGAGTGAACCCAGGAATGGGTTGTACTTAAATAAGTACTATGCATAAAATCATCTGTGCATAAATACTTGTATTTTTATTGTATCATACTTCTTGTGTGTTACTTTATTTTGCTTTTGTCGTTATCCGGTCTCTTCCCTTATGTGACGTTGTGTTTGATTTCCAGATGTCGTAATCTTTGCTACCCTATATTGGCTTCGCTGATGGTGCTAGCCATAGTACTCAGAAACTTGCTTCCGCTGCGTGAGAAATTTACGCCCCTACAAACGAACTTGTCTCTTTACGAGGTGTGTGCCTTGGCCGTGCGACCAACAACATTGTAGAGTATAGCGCCATTATTGAATTATTGGTTGATGCTATCTCGCTCGGAATTCATCATTTGGTTGTGCGACTTGATTCACAGCTTGTAGTACTACAATTAAGTAATGTCTATGCTATTCAAAGTCTTACTTTATTATGGGTATATTTGCGAATTTGCCTCATGGAATGTTATTTTGATCACATTGAATATCAACATATTCCTAGATGTCTAAATACATTAACAGATGCATTGGCTAATTATGTATTGGACAGACATTTGAATCATTTATAAATCAATCACATCAATATTCACACAATATAAGGTAAACCGGTAGAAGCCGTCTGTATATATAACGATCAAAAGAGTTTTTTACAAAAAGTTTGTTCGAAGACCAAAATGTCAAAATCTGAAGCTCATAGCTTCTACAAAGTGACGTCATGGATGACGTTCATGGTAACACACGATTTCCCTAGAAACCCTACGGAGTAGTCGACTCATGGATGTTGATACTCCTACAGTATGATGTTGATCACGTTGTGGAACTTCTTTGAGAGTCATGTCTGGAATGTCTACAGTCATGCCCTCTAGATTCTGTTCCACCACTTGATAATCCTCAACATACTGTGGTGCTACCACTACCTCTCCTCGCCGCTAGATGGGAGAAGTGTCAGGAGGTTTGTAAGGTCCAACATCTGTGTTATCAACAAATGATTTTGTATTAGTCTTTGGACAAGCATATAAAACAAAAACATTTGAATATGATAAAAATTCACAAAACATTTAAAAAGAAAAATGTGTGTACTTCTTACCAAGGTCCCCCCATTGAGAATCCTATGGCAATACCAAATCTGGATTTCCTCGAAAATCCAACCTGGCATAAGCGTAGTCATCAACCATCAACATCTGTGGTTGAAGCCAGTCAAAGAAAGTATCATCATATTTGATGATCAGTCCTGCTACATGCCGAGCCATGAGCCGACACCATCTCAGCATCCGTGGATCCCTAGGAGCCAGTAGATTCCACTCCACCTGTAGCCTAAGTAATGGGACCCTCTAAAGGAAGAAGGATACCAACAAAGATCCGTACCCAAATTGCTTCAAGTCACCTCGCCTACATTTGGTCAATTTCTTTTTTATACTGCGAAGCACAACATCTGCCCAGTTGAACACTTGAGGCTCGGTACACTCAATAACATACTAGAAGTAACTTTGTAATGCCATGTGAGGAGCAGAACTCCAAGCCATCCGAGCTATAGTGAAAAGGATAGTATGGAGGGTTAAGTCTCGTACCCCCCAGATAACTACTTTTCCTTTCTTTCTCTTAGCCTCGGGAACACAGTGTAAATTGCAGTACTCACTCATCTTTAGCCCACCACCTCTACTACCAGTCAGGCTCACATAGTACCCCCATCGTGACAAACCAGTCAAAAAGTAAATGTCCTCAATGTATAAGGACAGTGTGTGGACCCCCACCTAAAATACCTATTGATCAGGGTCCCACATACGCACCAAGTACTCTAATAGTCTTACTTGGGCCCTCATGCCCGGGATGTGAAAGTACTTCAAGAGTCCATAATCTCTCAAAGAAGCAATAGTAGGTGGATGATTTTCGGCCATTGCATTGTCTTCTTCACGTTCCCTTTCTCGCCACTCAAGAACCATGTTGATGGCCAATTATCTACATAAGGAACACAAGAAGAAGATTAGCAACCTTTTTTCATGAGTTCATTCTCTTTCATTGGCTAAATTTTAAAAACTTTTTTGAGCTTTTCGGTTCTCGCAGGTGCCCTGTGTGCACAGTGTGAGAACCTCATAGGTGGCCTTAAGCTCACCTGCGAGAATGCCTCATTCTCACAGGCCTCGTATAGCTTGCCTGCGAGAATGACAGTGTGCAAGTAGGGATCCATAAATCAAATGAAAAATGACATTTTAACCAATGGAATTGCAAATTTAAACCATGAAAATGTTAAGGACGAAGAGCCTACCTCACTGTCGCAGATGGCTCACTGAATGGACGATCGTAGCTCCGACAATCTGACGCCAAACTTGGAGGGAAAAAGAGGGGTTTTTTGAGCTCAATAGTGGAAATGTAAAAATGATGTGGTAAAAAGAGTATTTACTCCTTTTATTTACTTTTACTATGTCATTTTGGTTTTTTATGATTATTTATCTATTAAACCCTAATCCCTAATGTCATGGTGAGTATAACTCTTGCAGGTGTGATGACATTGATGATCAAATATAGGGATACAAACATGTTTTTCTTTGTCATCGTGTGTTTTTTATTGTTTTTTATGGTTTTTATATAAAAACCTCGAGCGTGGTCTTTGCCCGTTCTTAGGCTCGTAAATACATGAGAACGTGATCGAGCATACTTTTATCACTTTTTCGGGCTCAACAAGGTTATATGAAAAAGGAACTTCCCTAGAGTCTTCTTTAAGCTCTTTTTAGACTCTCTAAACATGAAAAGATTGCCGAGCGACCTTGCTATTTTCATGCTCGATAAAGTATTTGAAGTACGCGTCTGATGAGCGATAATTTATCTCTTTTTCGGTCTCGTCCAGACTATTTTACGAAAAAGGAACCGAGAGAGTTCTCTTTTAAGTGTTTTTCCAGACTCTATAATCATGAAAAACCTTCGAGTTTTCTATCTCTGGACTCGTTAAACAAACATTGACAGACCCGTGATGGGATCGAACCACTCCTTCTTAGGGTTTGTTAAAAATACTCCGAGGGACTCGTCCGAAGGATGAGCTTGCGTAAAAATAAAGAGGTACTCGCCAGAAATGGTGGGGGAAAATTTGGGAAAGGGATATGTTTTCATCTTCGTATTGATTGGCAGTAAGTGTCGCTCTTGAACATGACACTCCCTATTCATTATTTGAAGCTGGTTTGGGAAATCCATTTGGGTCTCATTCAATTTGTTACAAGGTCATTCCCTGTGTCATCTTTGAGTCAATGCTACCAAATCATTGGTCATGTCATTCATATGTTCAAGAGAAGTCCATCTGAAATCTATATTGAGTCGGCCATCTGTAGTTATCCATTCTCTCCGTGTCGGCCTTCCCTGTGTCCAATCCAATTCACATCATACTCTGTTTCACCTACAAAATCTGTTACTCATTTCATGTCATTGATGGGGGATACATCAAGGCCCCCCCTATGATGAGTTTTGTTCCGTCAACTTCAGCTCATTATCCGGAATCAATACTTAAAAATTATTTGGTACCTTGGAGCTTGCATGCCTCAATGGCAGGTTTCCTCTCTTTCGACAGTGGGTTTACATCATTGACCCCTGATCGAAGGATTCCATTGGATGTTCAACTTCAACTTATTTATTCACACTCGATGGATTGTACTAGGGTACCTTGGGAGTCATTGACATCAATGGTGATTTCCCTCGCACTTGTTAACGGTTTCATCAATGACCGATAATCAAGTGGTTTCTGCCATGTTCGACTTCGACATATGTAATCACATGGTTAGATTTGTACATTGAGCGATGATATTGAAGACCCTGGATATCATCTTTGTGATCCAAGTTGCGATGGAGTATGTATAATTTGCGACACATAGATCCACTGTGTATGTTTCATGGCTATGTCATTTTGATTTAAAATTTCTCGCATAGATCCACAGTGTATTCCTGGTGGCTATGCTATATTTTGATGGCATAGATCCATAGTGTACGATTGGTGGCCATGACCCATGTCTATGATGTCATCAGTATATGATCTGAGTATGGGAATGCCTACCTCAGAATTGGTATATATGATATTCTACAGATGCTTGGTTGTTCGCAGGTTTTCGATTAGATGTGCTCCTGGTTTCTGACACACACATGTAGCTTACAAAGTCTTTCGGCTGTCACTAGTTCCAACCTCATACTTTGGGGGGTATTCTATTAACCATGATTTTGGTCGTCATGATGATGTATTGATGATGGTGTACTCAAGCTCTTCATAAGAACTTTCTCTTGAGATAAGTTACTTTCATCTCTTCCCAGAAAACTCATTTTTGAAGAAGGTTCGCAGGCTGCTAATACATTTGCCTGCGAGAATGACCTATTCTCGTAGGCTTCCTTAAGCCAAGGTTTGAATATATTGCACTGTGTTGAACTGCTAGGGTGAGAACTCTTCCTAAAGCAAGGAAAAATATGAATTCTCGATGCTTCTAGAAGGGAATCTTCTAGAAAGATGGGTTGGCATTTGAATGGTTATCCTAGTACTGGATTCCTTAATATTTTGGGATCATTCTTATCCAAGTAACTAATTCATTCTCTCCTATATATTGAGAGAATTCTCATGGAAAAGGTAAAGCAAGATTCATTGGAGAATTGGTGAAAGAATTGTGTGAAGGACTCAGCATAGAACAACAGCTTGGAGACTCTAGCAAGTCTATCAATAGGATTTGATCTTCTTCATGCAAGGATTGAGAAAGTGTGTGTGTCGGAGCTAAGGGACATCGAAAGGAAGTTTGTGACATCAAGGCTTAGGTTGTAATCTTTACTTTCCATTAATATGATACAATGGCATGTCCCTTTACCATAAAGCTAATCTCACTTTATTGTGTAATTCCTTGATCATATGCATAGGTTAACTGTTGAATATATTGTGCTATCTTCACTTTGGTTGGTTTGTGTTGTCTTGGTTTGGACTTCACGAGAGCACTAGAGTGAAGCAGAAGCAACAAAGACCCTAGGAAGCGATAATAAGGTATGTTACTTGTTTCTTCCTCCTAGTCAATTCAACAGTCAAAACTTAGGGAAAGAGTATTGTCATGTCCCATTTTGTTCTAGATCCAGGTGGATCTAGGGAGATCAGTTAGTGTCCACACCTACAGATTAGTCCGATAA
>ML805082.1:136884-174952 GCA_009831015.1 Picea engelmannii | reverse complement strand
GATGGAGGAAACCCCGAAATAGTGGAGCATGTTTAGAGTTTGGTGTTTCAGAGTTTCGAATCCCATGAAACCCAAGTGCGAGTCCTCCTGTCATCTCACATCCCAAAATCCCGATGGAGGAAACCTCAAAATAGTGGAGCATGGTTAGAGTTTGGTGTTTCGAAGTTTTGGCTCCCAGAAAACCCAGGTGCGAGACCCCCTATTGTCACACATATTGAAATCCCGATGGAGGAAACCACGAAATAGTGGAGCATGTTTAGAGTTTGGTGTTTCAGAGTTTCAACTGCCAGGAAACCCAAGTGCGAGACCCCATGTCGTCGCATATCCCGAAATCCTGATGGAGGAAACCCCAAAATAGTGGAGCAAGTTTAGAGTTTGGTGTTTCAGAGTTTCAGATCTCGGGAAACCCAGGTGCGAGACCTCCTATCGTCACAGATCCTGAAATCCTGATGGAGGAAACCCTGAAATAGTGGAGCATGGTTAGATTTTGGTGTTTCGGATTTTCGACTCCTGAGAAACCTAGGTGCGAGAGCTCCTGTCATCGCACATATTGAAATGTCAATGGAGGAAACCTCGAAATAGTGGAGCATGGTTAGAGTTTGGTGTTTCAAAGTTTTTGCTGCTGAGAAACCTAGGTGCGAGACCCCATGTCGTCGCACATCCTGAAATTCCAATGGAGGAAACCTCGAAATAGTGGAGCATGTTTAGAGTTTGGTATTTCGGATTTTCAGTTCCCGAGAAACCTAGGTGCGATACCTCCTATCATTTCAGATCTCGAAATCCCGATGGAGGAAACCCCAAAATAGTGGAGCATGTTTAGAGTTTGGTGTTTCAGAGTTTCGGCTCCCAGGAAACCTAGGTGCGAGACCTCCTATCATCACATATCCTGAAAACCAGGTTTGCGAATTTCTGAAATAGGTTGAGCGATATATATAGGTATGCAGGTTTCAAAGTTTGCAGCTCCCAGGAAACCCAGGTGCGAGGTCTCCTATCATCGCATGTCCCAAAATACCAATTAGCGAAACCCCGAAATGGACTAGCATGGATGAGTTGTGATGTTTCGACGTTTTGGCACCCAGGATACCCAAGGGTAAGTTTCTTGTCCTCACATATCGTGAAATCCCAATAGGCGAACTCCTGAAATGGATTATCACATATAGTTTTAGTGTTTCGACATTTCGGTACCCTTAATTTCTAAAGGAAAATATTACTCGTATTCGCCAGACACGAAACTTCGAGGGATGAAACCCCGAAATGAGTTTCGTAGATATAGGGTTTTTAGTGTTTCGACACCCATGAAACCAAAGGGTAGGAACCCCTTGTCCTCTTATACCATGAAAACCTGGTACGTGAAACCCTGAAAGGTGGAGTGCCATGTTTTAATCCGAGGCATTTTTAGTTATGAAAAACTATTGGTCCCCTTTGTATTTCGACACTTCGAGAGATAAGAGAGCAAGGGAACAAATGCATCGCGATTTCCTGAATCACGAAAGTTGGAAGTACCTCTCTAGTAAGGCCTATGGTCATAACCCATGATCACATGGGTAAGGATAAGGAATGGCAGGAACTGCGTCAGGCCCCATAGGAATTTGGGGAATTCTGTTCCTCGATGAAAAGAAGGAAAAATCCGAAAAATCTTAGTTCCCGTAGTGGGTGTGTTACATAACTTATTAGTTAAGCTAACCTAAGGCTTTAACTAACTTTAGTTAATGAGGGGGGGTAAATTAATAATCATAATAGCGTCATAATTAAATAATAACTAATAGGTGGGACCCCCTTATGACTCCTTTAGTGATAAAGATCATCACATCATAACATAATCCATTTGTTAAGAAAACACACCCCTTGTGCATCCCTTCAAGAGATATTTTCCTTTGATAATTTTAGCTCATAAACTTGAAAATATTTCAAACTAATACTCATATATCCAAAATAAAACATTTTGTCCAAAATCCATGGAGTCCATTTCCATAAAACAATAAATAACATAAAATTTAAAAACCATATTTTCCAGTCTGTGAAGCAACCCTTCCTTGGTTGTTGTTGTCACCTCCTGATTTCCCTGAAATTGCCTTAAGCTAGGAAGAGCCTTTAGGCGTTATATCACTGATCACATGGAAAAAATCATCCCTCAAATGCATCTGTGAAGACATGAATTTGTCAAATTCATCGGAGGGTGAGAAAGGGGAAACAACAACTTTTCCTTTATCAAATGCATGGTGGGCTTCAGTCTTCAATCTCTTGTTGGTATGGGAGGATTGCACTGGTGAGTGGTTAGGGGAATCTTGGGAAATGGTTTTCAAAGGTGGGGGAGTAGGAAAGGTTAAGTTTGGCCAACCACAGGGTTGGGAGATTGTAGGGTGAAAAATCTCCTGCCACCCATCATTTTCTAGGACTTCAAGATGTAAAGAGACATGAGGAGGCACAGGTATACTGGGGGCTTGAGGGGCTTTGATGGGAGTCCTTTCAGGCCTCGATTGGACTATTCTTTGTTCAATCCAATTAAAGAACCCAACATGGAACAATTGGCCAAGCTCTTCAAAATCATCATCAAAATGTATTGAGAACCTAGGCCTCTTTGGGCCTCGGTTCCAGTTACCTCTACCTTTGTTTCTTTGAAAATGGCTTCCCCGACTGAAAAAAAATCATCCTGCATATGTTAACAATTATAAAATAGTATTTTAATAAACCATTCATGACAAATCCTTAAAAATATGAAATAGGTTTGGCCTAGAATGTATCAGGCTCATGCAATCCAATCCATACAAATTTTTCTAATGTTAATCAATGAGAAGGGGGGTGGAAAAATGGGATACATGAGGGGTTTGTAATTAGAGAAAATATGATATAATGAAAGGGGATAGATATGGTCACTTCTCATTGATAACAACAATCAATTGTAATCAAACCAATAAACCTCACTGCAATCCACACATAATTGTTCCACTTCTATCCAATCTAACACATAATTTTCCTTAGATGTGATCAATATCAAAACAAGGGGTGAACAAAATGAATATGGGATATGTGAGGGGTTTATAATTAGCAGAAAATGAGATAATGAGAGGGAAAATAAATGTTTATTGTTCATGAGATTGATCAAGCAATCCATAACATATCTTGCAGTAAAAAAAAATATGCCTCAACCAACAATTAGATGACTCGGTAATAATTCATGTGTATTTGTTTAATTTCACTGACCATTAATATCCAACACAGTGTCATTACAAAACAAAAGTACTTCACACAATTTGTAAAAGGTTATGTTCCTTTTATTTGTACATTCTGTATGTTATAACAGTCAACAAAAATACTCAATCTGTACATTACCATTAAAATCCACCATTACCATACATTTCCCCAATTCGCGTCTATATTTGAAAGTAGTGTTTCCAAAACATAATAATGAAGTTTCTACTTCTGTTAATAGATCCATTCAAGATCTGTAATGATATTTGTTTCCATACATATATATGCAGTAGAAAGATGAAAATAATCAAGACCTCACATGCCATGCTTTGAAAGGCAATTGACTATAACCAATAGTCATCATTTATACATAGGCTATGCAGGAGCCAATTTCTGAAACCATGAAACCATGCCACTGTAAAACAAGCATCTTAGTGTGACTTAAAACTGAGCCAAACATCCCACACAACTGTCATCTACAATGATCAATTTGGAAAAACACAAACGCACCTAGAAATCCATACTAACACGATTGTTATACGAATAATGGGTGAGATCGCATTCGAAGTAACATGCCACAATAATATTAGCATATTCAACAGACTTCTTATGCAAATCTAGTCTGGAGGGTTTAAGGGTTTGCACAGTAGCCATCGTAGGAGGGAGGGGGCACCAAATATGGTGGAAATTCAGGGCCAAAGGCATGTGCTCAAGGAGTACCACGATGCTCATGAACATGAGGCATTTCCTTGACAGAGATGAACAGGGTTCTAATTAAACCTAGAAACCGCGAAGACAATTATCCAATAATCCTTTTAAACAAAAACCCTTGATAAAACACAATGGTAACAAAACTATCACCCAAGAAGACCACCAACTCTGATAAACTCACGATAATTTTACGTAGAACCATCGATTTTCCATTCAAATCTGAAATGACACAATTGCATCACTCAGGACGACAGAAACCCATACAACTGAGCCAAAAAAATTCCATAACCAGAGTGAAATCAAGAATGGCCAAAAGAGACATACCTGACAATCGAAAACTTTAAGATGAGAAGCGATCAAGTGGTTTCATCCTGCTGAAAATCTGAAGCATGAACACAACAACCAGATCAATCAATAGTCTGATGAGGGTGGAAACCAATGGGAAGGGTAAATGTGACGTACAGTAAATGCACGTCACCTCCACCCATATCACATTTACTCCATAGTACATGCCAATGAGCCTTCATTAACACTATTAATCAACCAATGCATCATGAATATCAACTCATTAAACCATAGCATTATCCAAGCTCCACACTCAACCATTTGTGTCGTTACCTTGCCACATGCACCACCCATGCTATAATTCAAATGAATCGCTTGAACACTATACAAAAAAATCATCACCAATAGCACAACCACCATAAAAAATTGCAAATCCATTACTTCCATAAGCCACCAAGGTTTATAACATATGCATATCAACTACCAATTGCATCAATCAACACATAACCCATGTATTATCACTTGCCAAGAATGCCCCACCAAAACTATCAAAATTAACATTATTTTTTAAATTCAATTTTCTTGTTAGTTAGGAATTAACCATTATCAACAAGTATTTCATTTATATAGTATCGCAGAGCTAGGTTTTTTTTCCCTTTTCTTTCTTAGATATAGTTTTTATTTTTCTTCAAAATGCCCTTTTGCAATTTTACTAATATTTTTGTTGTACAAGTGCAAGAAGAACAAATGTCATAAATGAATAGTAGGTTGTAGTATCATGAAGGAACGACATCTCAAAGCTTAATTGATATCAACGACAACCATATTTTCAACAACCAAGTAAAACTTTGTAGCACATCATCATAACATTGAAAATGATCAGACCTGATTTTCAAAAGTTCAGGGGGTCCCACCTACTAGCATTATTTAGTCTTATATAATAATAGACTTTAGCAACACTTTGTGGGAAAATTTATGTTGACGTTTTCAATCATCAACAAATTGGTGACTCCACACATATTTTTTTTTTTAACAGATTGGAACTTAGAACTCATGGTTTCACAAATCAAGAATAGTAATCTCAAGAATATGTAACTTGAATGATTATGCAACAGGGGGAAGTGAGCAGATTTAATGGAAATATGACTAGGAAAGTTAGTCCTCTTTATGGTTCAATCGAAAGGTGAAAAGAAGGTCATTGAAACCACCGAAACCTCTGCATGGGGTCTCTCTACATAGTAGCGAAAAGTGGAAAAGATGGTAGATGAATACAAATACATATTCACCTCACCTAACGGGGTACCTATGCACTATTAGGTTAAGAACTCAAATGATCTGAGACCCCATGCTCCTGTTCCTAACAACCCTATGTATAGGAATTCCCTTATGAAGAATGAAGAAATCAAATGCCAAATCCAAGAGCTAATTATGAAGGGTCACATCAGAACAAGCTCCCCACCTTGGGGGAGCCCAATTGTTTTGGTACAGAAGAAGGATAAGACATGGAGAAGTTGTATTGATTATAGATCCCTAAAAAATATCATAGTCAATAAATAATACCCAATTCGTTGGATTGATTATCTTATTGATTAGCTCAAGGGAGCCAAGTTTTTGAGTAAGATTGATATAAAGTCAGGATACCACCAGGTGCTAATTGAGCAAACTGATGTGTGGAATATGACCTTGAATTCTAAAGAAGGTATATTTGAGTTTGTATTCAAGTATTTTGTCTTAACTAATGCCCCGACCACATTCATGCGAATGATGGATGATATATTACGGCCATTCAAAAACTCCTTTGTGGTGGTATATTTGAATGACATCTTCATATTCAACAAAACATGGGAGGAAAATTTGGATCATATTCAGTAGGTCTTGGGCACCCTAATACAACACAAGTTGTATGCCAATTTGGATAAATGTTCCTTCGGCATGCAGATAATCCAATAATTTGAATACACTGTGGATGAGCAGGGAGAACATGTGGATACATTCAAGATCCAAGTCATCTGCGATTGGTTGGCCTTGAAGACAATGACCGATATCTACATCTTCTTAGGCCTCACCAACCTCTACTGTTGGTTTGTGTTGGGATTCTCTCATATTGATTGGGCCCTAAGTTAGGTGACCAAGGGTGGAACGAAGGCCATTCTTTTTTTATTTTTTCCCCAACAAAAATAATTCGAGGATTTGAAATCACACCTTTGGTCAACACCAATCCTTATTCTACTATAACTACAACAACCATTTGATATTGAGACAAATTATTTAGATTATGCTATTGGTGCAGTCCTCACTCAGCATGGGAATCCGGTAGCCTATCACAACGAAACTCTATCGGATAATTTTTGTAGACACCCCACCTACGACAAAGAGATGTACTCCACTGTGTAGGCATATCGATAGTGGAAATATTATATTCTAGGGAAGGAAACAATCATCCACATTGATCATAGGCCTCTGCAATTCATGCAAACACAAGGAAAGTTACATAATGGTTTCCATCAGAAGTGGTCCATGTACCTACAACAATTCCACTTGAATATAAAGTACAAGAAGGGTAGCACCAACCATGTCAGAAATTGACTCAGTCGACCCCGGGTGGTAGCACTAACCAAAGTTCTCAACTCTTGTGGACATGAGACATCTATATGGCCATAATTATATAGTAATGAATCTGACTTTGCTACGTCCAATAAAAAATTGAGCGCAGGAAAAAAAGTTTCGGACTTTCAAATCCAAGATGGATTGCTATGCCATCTAAGTCATATTTGTGTATCTTCAAGTGAGCATGAAAAGATGATCTAGGAAGCTCATTAAAGTTGAGTAGAGAGACATTTTGGTGTAGAGAAAATAATGGTAGTACTGCAAAATCATTTTTATTCATCGAAGCTTCGACAAGATGTTTCCAAGTACATCATATCCTTCACTACCTATGCCATTGTCAAGACATCCATTAAGAAACAAGGGCTATACTCCCCTCTTACTACTCTGAATAGGCCTTGGGAGTCCATATCCATGAACTACATGTATGATATTCATTCAACCAAGCATGGGAATGACTTTGTCTTCGTGTTCATTGATCAATTCTCTAAGATGGAAGTTTTGACACCCTAGAAGAGAAGCATCACAACATAAGCCACTTCCAAGTCATTATTTACGGATTTTTGGGTTCATTTTGGTATTCCACACATTATTATATTTGATCAAGACAATAGTTTCATCAATAGTTTTGGTCCAACTTATCATTGATAATGGACACCAAGATAACCAAGTCAAGTGCCTTCCACCCACAAACTGATGGAAAAATAGAGGTAGTCAATAGGAAAATTTTCTCGATCTTGAGGATGTACAATTCCAAACATCCATGCACATGGGATGAAAGACTTCCTTATGTTCAAAATAGATACAACAAATCCCTCCATAACTCTATTGGAAACAACCCTTTTCAGGTGTGCTTGGGGTTCCAACTATTGGCACCCATTGATGTAGCTCTTCCCATTGCAGTTACATAGGAAATTTCCTCCCATGCTCAGACCAAGGATGGTCAGGAAACCAAATTTGTTGAGTGCATCGATCACATCCAACAAAAGGTTCATGATATTTTATAGAAATCCAATGCCAAGTATAAGGAACACTACGATCAACATCAAGTACCACACAAGTTTTAGGTGGGAGATAATGTGTGGTTGAATTTGCAGAAATAACACCTCACAAGACCCCATAAGAAGCTATTACAACTCTAATGCATGCCTTAATACATCCCCAAGGTGGTGAGTAAGAATTATTTTGAATTAAATATTCCTCCTTTCCCTAGCTTGCACCCATTATTTAATGTTGAACTGATTTGACCATATTTTCCACCTCTCTTGGAAACTTTGGACAAGGCCAAGAAATTGGCCCCTACAAAAATCAATACTAAATACATATAATAGGCAAAATGTTATCGTATCATGGACACAAATACAAAGAACACTTGTGATCAGACCATGCAACTCTATCAAGTTGTCAAAGCAGGGCAATTTCTTCATTAGGGAAAGTGGCTCACCAGGATTCATATTCAACATAAGTTTCCCCATATGATGGAGTAACTTTATGCAATGGATGCCATTTATTCCTAATGGGGGAGGAATGATTCAGGTGGATATTGGTGGCCACCCACCTATTCCACTCTCTCAAAGCAGTGTTTTTCATTTTCACAGTTTTTCTGCACTTTTTCGGGTCCTTTTTCGGGTCCTAAATTTCCGGGGCCATTTTGAGGCCTTAAACAACATTTTTTGGGCATGAAAGTGCCCACACAATATATTGAGGCATGGTATGGGATGAAGTGAATGTGTACTTGTTAGCTATAAATTATCGATGAGGTATCGAGTGCCCCAAACAGAGATTGTGTGAAAAAGTTACGCCCTTGGAAAGTTGACATATCAACTACCCCCATCGGAGCCCACAATTGTTTTGGAATTTAATCTCATGGGGTTATGGTTTTGGATTTTTAGGATTTTATCAATTATTATTTATGTTAAAAATGCCTTTGGAGCCTCATTATAATCAACTCATTACAAATCATCATAGCTGACAGATATCTTCTCAGAGATAAGATACCACCATTCTAGATAGCTTGTGTGATTTTTCATTTTACAATATTTTATATTTTCATACGGTCATTAATAGAATATTAGTTTCATTGTATTATTGTGTTTTGTTCCATATCTCTTTGCATTTTCTTCTTATATATTTTTTATATTTATGCCTTCATATCGTTCTCAAAATAATCTAGATCAATCCTGCCAGGAAGACAATGGACCATATCTAGGGCACTTAGAGAAGAGAAGCCCTTTGTTAAGGTTAGTCCATGATTATTATTTATTTGAGTGTGAGAGGGGTGGAGCGTGCCCCAAAGATACTAGCCCTAAAAATATTAGTCATGTTGTATAAAACAAAGAATATAATACTGAAAGAAACAATGGTTCTTGGTGCTAGGGCTATTGAGCTAATGTCCTCTCTTCTTCTTAGATGGAGTTTTAGTGCACATGATGCAAATGGATTCTCTAGTGGTTTGTTAACATCCTAGAAATCTTATTTTATAACATGAAACACAAGTTATTATGTTGGAAGTATTGTGTTGGAAGGGGAAGATAAATTTAGGGGAAGGGTTTTTAATATTTTGAACCTTTATGGTCCATATGTAGAATGTAAATTGTTTTGGTTTTATTTGGAGGAATAGAGTATTTTAAAGGAATGGAATATTATTATTTTTGGTGACCTGAATTCTATTCTATCGAAGAGAGAGGTTTGAGGAGAATCATCTAACATAATACTTTTCTATATATATTTGAAGTATTAATGCAGGGTTTTCAAAATGTTGTGACAGGTTTTTATTGACAGAGGATTTGTTGGAGGTTTGTGACTACTACATGTTATGAATAAGGGTTGATGACCACTATGATCATATTCCTATCCTCTTAAAAATTGAGAATGAGAATGAGAATCCCTCGATGCCTTTCAAATTTAACCATGTATGGTTAAAAGAGGAGGGCTTTTAGAGTTTAATGATTGACAATTGGTGTTTCTTTAATCCTATGTCAAAGTCGTCTACAATATCTTAGTTTGTGGAAAATTTGAAATAGGTGTTGTGCTGGTTTTGTCACTTGGGTGAGAAAAAACAAAACACTTGCATGTTTACATAAGAATGCTAAACAAGACAGAATTTTGTGAGTGGGTTAGATAAACCAAACACACATACAAATAAATACTTCTAAAAACAACTAAGAAATCAATGTTAGAAAGCTTGAGAAACTTAGAACCATGAAAATCAACAATTGACCAACATATTCCTACCAATGGATCAATAGATTGATAGGAAAAGCATTGTAGAGAAAGGCAGGGACTTATGACTCTCCTCTTCCTCATTGGGAGGGCTCTTGAGTTCCCTAATTGAGAGATATTCTCTTCATACAATGGAAGAAATGACAAGTGGTGAAGAAAAACAAATTCCTATTCCCTCAAGAGGTGACTATATTGGCCTATTGCAATGGCACTTGAAGGCTTCAAAGAGAAAAGAGGATTCTCAAAGAAGAATTCTTGTAACATAACAATAACCTGAAGATATTGATCTCTTATCAAACCCATGGCTCTTATTTATAGAATCCATTCATGGAAAAATGTAATTTGTTCATAGTGTGAACAAGGGGCCTTTTAGGTCACCCTCTAGCCCTTGACCAGCCTCCAAGCTAGATTTCACTCATATATGAGTGTCAAATCATCTTGGGGGTCAGACTAGAAGTGATTGAGGGGCCGACAAGATCCATAAATGTGTCGTTCATAGAAGTGTGCAACTTTTCTCATATATAGTCGTGCATTTTGCGCACAGTGTGCACTGAGGCATGTGTTAGCCTTTGCATTATGCACACTTTGCATGCACTCCCTTTGGTGAATTTGCACACTTTGATTTTTGACCCAATTATATAGTTGTTTTTCCTTTTGATGGATTTTGGTGTTGTAGGTGGAATAATTGATGCTGGCATTGATGTTTTTCTTCAACCATTGTGTGCAATGTTGCAGACGATTTTTCAGTGATAACATATGCCCCCTGATGTGTGAGGTTAGGAGAATATGTATAGTTGAAATACATAAATCCTTCTTTTGTTGAGAGTGTCATTGTAAGGAAGAGTGAAGACGGGAACTACAAGAGAGATCCACCAGAGGGAGAGGGAAAATTGTGGGACCTGAACCTTTCTCTAGGGAGGAAATAAAATATGTGTACACACAAGGCAAACATGCCCCATGCTCATGTCATCAAACCAAAATCTGAGACTATAACTGAAGATGTATGTTGATGTAGATAACCGCAACACCCTCGAGGGTGGTTGATAATGATAGATGACCGTTTTGAATGGGGAACGAGATCTAAAGTGAGGCAAGGAACAATGTAAGAATTGTCGATGACTCATAGGCATTGATGGCCTAATAGATTCAGAGGTATTCGAATGGTATGAAACAACTACAATAGTCGCGGCATAGTAAGACCCACTGTAACATGAGAGTTTTGTTGAATTCAAATGATTATGGGGGTCAACAAAATCAAAGAGCAATGATGATTTTCTCTGTGTCATCCAAGACTCCTCATTGACATGGTGATGAGAGTCAAGATACTTTCTCCCTTTTGGAAATTGTGTTGATGTCAACATGAAGGGAGACCTGATTCCAAGCAAAGGGATTCATGAAATCCACTGAGTAATAGGTGACATCAGGTACTAATTGTTAACATGAATGAAGTCAAGATGTTGTGGGACTCAATATTTCCCTTGGTTTGGGTGTTGAAGGATGATTGGAAGAAACTGTAAAACTCAATCTAGCGTCAGGGGGATGACTAGATACAGGGTTAAACTGTGATAGAGGCTAAAAAAGTGGGAAAACTCAGAGATCGTGGGTACATGGTCTTGGGATACTCGAGGTTTGTTAACAATGTCAATGTGAAAAAGGGGTGGATTCCCCAACCAAGGGAGACATAGGTTGTTTTTCCAAGTAAAAAATAAGTCCATCAAGGATGACGAAGAAAAGATATGTGTATGATTAAAACAAAGGATTTTTACAATTACCAAAGAAATAAAGAAAAATTTGGGTTCAGTATACAGATACAGAAATGGGTGCCCAAGTGAAAGATGGCTTGGCCTGTTAGGGTGCAAGTTTCTGAAAGAGAACTCGTGTAGGGTGGGGTCCCACGGGTGGGTTTCTATATTAGATAAATGGATGGAGGACAATATTTAGATGGGAAAAATGATAGTGGATGAGATGGAGGGCTAATGAAACTGTGGAGATGAAGTCAACCAAATCAAGATGATATGACCTGGGAGTCCATTGGGAAGGTTACTAATATGATGAGAAGAAGTATGGGGTTCATTCTCGGAAGTTCATAATGATATTAGAACTCCCATCCCTAGGGGGTGAAATTAGTGTGAGTGTCAAGTTTCCAAGGGGAATTATGAATGGGACCACTCATGTGGGGGAGAATTCTACTAGTTGATAGTACCCAAAATGCGGTAGAGGTGAAGATACTGTAGAGACGAATGTAGGTACCCTAAAGGTAAATGTTAGAGGATGTGATTGGGATATGAAATGGATTTATAGAGGGAATAATTACATGCTAGTGTCGAACATATACCTAAAGGGATTATAAGCTTGCAAAACAAGTACTTGCACACATGAAAACCAAATACCTGACTTGAGCAATATATGATGTTAAAGAACATATAACAACTATTTGATAAAATTGAAATTGAGCATGCATACTTGAAAGTGACGTGAAAAAAATTCTCCTCCGGGGCCAAGTGCAGATGATGACCATGGGAATGTGAATGTGTAGATGGCGGGATCAAGATCATGTGGCTGAGAACAGATCAGAAAATGAAGCCTTTGGGCTCCTGTAACAGAGTGTGGAAGTTGGGAAAAAGGGACTATATATGGTTGTTGGGCCCATAATGTCACCTCATTTGAACCTTTCACTATTTTTGAGCTGACGAGATAGTTGTAAGAAGATTTCAATATTGTGGGAGCATGAGGCTATCGAACTGAGAGTGGCAAGAGATAGGTTAGTGGTCATATCATCCCTCACTTTGTGAAATTGATAGTTTGTACATAGGGGATGTACGAAGGGTCATACATGGGATATTTAGGGGTAGGGTCCCACCAATGGGCGAGAAAAGAAGGAATATCGATGCATATGTGAACATGAATAACCCAAGTTCCCGTGCATGTGGGTCCGAGGGTTGGGCAGAGAGGTGCGCATGGGATGCGCTCCTATTTGACTAATAGTTGCACACTCATGGACGAATATTTCTTAGATAGTTGTGCATTAGTGCGCACTTGTGCAAAGAAAAGGTGTGCACATATGTGAACATGTCTGGGTGAAAGCCACATACTATGGGAAAGGATAAAGGTTTGTGATTTTTGATATTTTTATGCTTTTTCGTGGATGATGAGGCTAATCAAATGTTTATGTTTGGATGCAGGTGATCATTAGAGCACATAGCACTATGTTGTTCCACTGGAGAGAGTGTGATTGGGACTAGTTATGAGAGGCGGTGAGAGAGAAACTGGGCGTGCATAGACACTTGGCAGCCTGTGGGTTTCTCAAGATCTTTGACTACCCCCTGATACGATCACAGGATTTCCCAATTTAGTACTTGATTGGGATGTGGAGAACTAATCTACATTTCTTTATAGTGAGGGGAGAAGCTAACATTATATTCTACAAAGGATGTGTATTTATTGAGGGGACTCCCCTTCCGTTGGAGGTAAATAGTCATCGATCTACATCTGCTTGGGGAGGATCGAGTGGAGACCATGGTGGCTCACCATTGTACTAGGCCAAACCCTATGTCAGGTTCGGTCGTCTGCATCAAGGCCATCGATGACTTACTGACTAAGTGAAATGCAACGATGGTGGTGAGGATATACAGATCCTTGGGTAGTCAGCGGATCACTTGTGGTTAGTTGAGGGTAGTAGAGAAGGTCCTAGATGGGGACATGTTTTAATGGGGCGTGCTTATGCACACCAAGATGATGGGGAAACTAAGCCAGTGTCAATGAGTTGACTCTGGTGAATTTTATTTTGGGTCAGTTCTGGTGGCATGGTTCATAGAGAGGTTGCCTCTATTTCACCCGAGGATCCTGTTAGAGTCCACGGGGTGAAGAGAGTCGCGACTGATGCAGTGGGCCCACGTGTCGGCCCAATATGGAGGTTGGGAGGGTGGCCATTATTTCACGGCCATGGTGGCTCGAGTGTGGCGCCAGATGCCACAGGAGTGGTCGAAGCGAGATTTTGGGCCCAATGGCTGGCACCGTTGGTGTAACCTATGTGGTAGGACGATGGACGATTCATCTGTCAATAACATAGATGAGAGATATGACAAGAGGAGTGGTGGCAGTAAATAATACTAATTTTTTTATAAATGTGCACTAAATAGAAACCTAAGGTAGTGGGTTGTGCTTAGGCATAAAATTTATTTAAGTACAACCCATTGACAGGTTCTTTGAGAGGGTAGACTTATGGATAGGCCAAGATGTAGGTTCCTTTATTGAGTAAATGTTGGATGATGAAGGGTCCATGCCATAATGACTCGAATTTCCCATAGTTGAGAGTGTCCTCGGAGATATCATAGGATAACACAAGATGACCTTCGTTAAATGAGTGAAGGTTGACATGGAGGTCGAAGGTTTATTTGGACCATTTTTTAGATGGTTCATTGTGTTGTAATGAAGATCAATGATCTTCATCAAGTGACTCTAAGGTTAGCAGACACTTCTCCATTGGAGAAGTGTCAGGTAAAATCTCAATGGCAATGTGTAATGTGGGGATTTATCACTTGATGGGGAGGGTGGATTCGATCCCATGGATTAGGTGGAATGATCTAAAACTGGTGGCAGTTTTGATTGCCGTACGATAAGCCCATAAAGAGGAAAAAAACATATGATGCCAGTTGGTATTATGTTTGTTGAAGGTACATTGTAGCATTGTTTTGAGGACTTTATTGACCACCTCGACCTTTCCGTTGGACTGAGGGTATTATGGGGAGGTGAACTCATGGGTGAAGCCTAAATTTGAGGAGAGTTCTACAAAGATCTCATTCTCAAAGTGCTTACCATCATCAGAGACTAACTGTAGTGGGACTCCGAACTAGGTAATGACAAGGTTGAATAAGAAACGTGTTGTTGTGTTCATGGCGTTGTTAAATTTGGGCATGGCTTCATCCCATTTGGTATAGTAATCCAATTCCACAAAAATGTACTTGTTTCCATTAATGGATGGAGGATGGAAAGTCATGAAGTCTATACCCCATTTACATAAGGGGTTGATTGTAATGACCAGATGTAGAAGAGCTAGTGGCACTCGTGCTTTGTTTTCATAAATTTGGCATTTGTCGCATCGCTTGACAGTGTGGATGTAGTCATGAAACAAAGTGGGCCAAACGTACCCTACTCAAATTATTTTTTGGGAGGTGGAAATACCCGAGAGGTGACCACCGCAAGCATTTCTATGGAAATCGTTCAATACTTTGTCAGCTTCATCAATGGTAAGACATCGTCGAAGAATGGTATCAACCTCGAGTCGATAGAGAATGTATCCGATGAGAAGGTATCAGGGGGCATGATGGCGAATGTGTCTATGATCATCTCAAGAGATATGAGACCCAAAAAATTTTGTACGAAGGTAGACGAGGAGGTCACTATACTAGAGGTTATCGGTGGGGATGAAGAAGATGTGTTCATTGGGGAAATCCTCATTGATGGGGGAAGATTTGGTGTCCTATGGAAAATTCATAATGAGTTCAACTAGGACTAGAGATTTATTTATTTTCAGAGTAGAGAACTCCAGATCATTTTTTTGGAGGATAATGATCCATCGAGAAAATTTTCCATTAATCTGTCATTAACTAAGAAAGTACTACATTAGGCTGGAATCTGCTATGACCTTGGTAGTTCGAAGCAAAATGTAATGTCATAGCTTTTGGATTGTGAGGAAAATTTCTAATGCAAGTTTTTCATCATGATTATACTTCAAGGGTGTCTCTGAAAGGATTTTACTAATGTATTAAATGACATGTTCACGCCCATCATCCCCTAGTTGTATGAAGACTCCTACTATTGAGACAACTAAGGATAATGAGTAGAGGATGTAATCACAATCATAGACTGTGGGACTAATCAAAGGGACATTGGATAGCGCATATTTCAAATCATCAAAATTTGTTTGATCATGTTTGTCCCATCGAAATGGGATATCACGACGCAGTAAGAGGAGAAAACCATGTGCACGAGTGGCGTAGTCTCGGACAAAGAGACGTAAAAAGTTGTCTTTTTTGTGTAGGCTCTGTAGTTGGCCTAAATTAATTGGTGGTACAATTTTTGTGATATCTTGGACCTTGAGGGGATCCAAAGTGATTTCGTGTTGGGAGACAATGAACCCAAGGATGTTGGAGAAATTTCTATTTTCAACACACTAGTTCAATGGGAGTAACACTAGTTCAGTGGGAGTTAACTGACTAGTTTTATTTTAAACTTTCTAATCTAAGACCATAATTATTATTCATGCATTCCTAATTATAGGATGTCATTTCCTATATGAGTGAAGATAACTCACTCATTGATAAGATCATAATATGAATTGATTCTCATTCTTCATTGTGTATCGTTGTTCCTTTTTTTGATAAGCTTTGTTTGTGTATGCTTTAGCTAGATCTCTTGTGCAAGTTTCCATGAAACATTGACATGGTATCAGAGCTGAACTGCTTGGAGTAACCCAGACAAGCCATAGGAGAGAGAAATATTCCTTGATTAAACCTATTTTCCTTAATCGTCGCGGCCTATCCCTATCAAAAGGTGCGACGATTAGAATCGTCACGGCCTATCCTTGTCAAAGGGTGTGACGATCTCACTCAAACTTAAGAATTTTTTTTTTTCTAGGCATCATCATGACCTATACACAACCAGGGTTATATGTCTTTGCACTGTTTTCTTCATCCAAGGTGTGACAATTCATTTTTTGAAAATCGTCGCATTGTGTCCTTCGCTAGGATGCGACGATTCAACAACCCTCCAAAAATTGGTTTTCCACAATAAAATTGCGATATCTCGAAATTTGCAATCTGGGTCAGGTTGAAATTGTTACCATAGACGTATAACATAGGGATTCTCATGCTCACCAAAAATATCTAAAACCCACATCATATTTTAGGATATATATCTGTTTTATCATATATATAGCTGCCATAACACCATCAATCATATCTTAGAATCCACGATCTGGGTTTTTAGGATATTTTCAGAATCAATAGTAGGGATGGAGGCGATGCAAATTCGTCAATCAAGTCTAGTGATAATAATCACACCATACAAATATTTTGAATGTACTTTGAAGGCCGCATTCCAACTCAAAAGAAAATGACTATATAATTTGAGGATGGCGGCACAAACATAATCTACATTAGCGCTTGAGAAGATGAGATGGGTGAACTGTAAGGATGAGGCCACAAGACTACTTCTTGAGTTAATCTCCATTGATCTATGGTTTCATGTTTCCGCATGAAAGACTCCAAATGATATCGTGACCACCTTGGAAGGATTCTTTGGAATGTAGGATAATATGCAAGGTCATATGCTTGAGGTAGAGTTGAATACCTTAGACCCTAAAAGTTTTGATAATATACAAGATTTTGTTACTAAATTTAAATATTTACTATTGAGCTCTTGTGAATGTGGTATTTATAAGGTTCCAAAGACTCTTCAGATTCCAAGAAGAAGAAGAAGGGAAGGTAGTTCACTTACTGCAATAAACTGAATCATGAAGAATCCACATGCATGAAGAAACAGATTGATCTTATGGCACATGGACTTCAGTAGAACAACCTTGGAAACTTCATTCCAGAGGGAGTCAAGAAACAAAAGGAAGAATATCATGCTCCTAATAAAGGTAATCATAATGCTCTTTTTGCAATTAATTCCTCACGTGATTCATGGATTATAGATTCTGCTACATCTCATCATATGTCAACAAAAGAGGAATTTTTCTCTTCCTTAAGTCCATGATCAAGACCCCCTATTCTCATGGGGGATGATACTCTAGTAGCAGTAGCAGCAGAAGGGAGAGTGGGAATCCATAATAGAATTTTTGAGAATGTTCTACATGTTCCAAATCTTTCTATGAATCTTCTCTCAGTTTATCAGATCACTCAGAAAGGTATAAAGGTTGAATTTACATCAGATTCAGTTTCAGTAATTGACATGCATGACAATTCAATCATTGCAATTAGTGAGGTGGATCACAATTCAAGGTTGTATAAATTCACTAAATTTTCTAACGATGACTCCTTTATTCTACTTACACATAAGGAGAGTACTTTGCATGCACCTCTAGTGCAACATGCATATACTCTTCTACTTCCACCAGTTTCAGACATGGGAGATGATTCCATACACTCAGATTTTGTACACAGAAATAAGAAGGTAATAAATATAGAAAAGAAGCCAATGCCGAAGCTTCATCAGATGCCCAAGAAAGCACATACCACACCTCAGGAAATAGGTAACCTTGCAGGGAACCATTGGATTCGAGGAGGACTCAATCTCATCATGAGGAGCCCTCTCATGTACTTTCAGCTTCGGAACCTGTGATGCCCATGAATTTCTATATGGTTCAATCTATTGATCCAAATAACTACAATAAGGTTGTGGGAAATCCATTATGGAAAGAAGCCATGTAGAAGGAGTATGAATCACTTCTACATAACTAAACTTGGAATATGGTTCTACTTCCACTAGAAAGGAATATTTTCAGGTATAGATGGGTCCATAGGATCAAGAGTTACAAGGCTCGACAGGTTTCCAAAGGACTTCATCAGATCCATAAATATTTCTACATATTCACGAAGACTTTTAGTGAGCATAAGTTTCATACTTTGTGGGATTGTATTGCAGTGAAGAACACAGTTTTCTGGCAGCTCCCCTTTTCTTCTTTTGTTACATCATCTTTTGAGGGGGGGTTTTGTTCCCATGTGGTTTTCCTCTTTCCTAGTTTTTATTGAGTGTTCATTAGTTTCATTGTACATGAGTACCTAAAATGGCCTAGTAGTCGGTACTCATTTTTTAATCCATAGTGATGTTCAGGGGGGTGTTGGAGAAATTTATATTTTCATCACACTAGTTCAGTGGAAATAACACTAGTTAAGTGGGAGTTAACTTACTAGTTCTATTTTAGACTTTCTAATCTTAGACAATCAATATTATGCATGCATTCCTAATTATAGGATGTCGTTGCCTATATGAGTGAAGATCACTCACTCATTGATAAGATCATAATATGCATTGATTCTCATTCTTCATTATGTATCTCTCTTCCTTTTCTTGATAAGATTTGTTTGTGTATGCTTTATCTGTATCTCTCGTGCAGGTTTCAATGAAACACTGACAAAGGAGGCTCTCGATAGTGACACAAAATACACACTTGAGGGCATTCAAGCGGATATTGAATTGGAGAAATTGTTGGAAAACGATTCGTAAGTCATCTAAATGTTGGGTTCACTTTTTGGATCGAGAAGTTAGGTCATCCAAATAAGCAAGGATTGTGTGAGAAAGATCATAAAAAATGTAGGTCATGTCCCATTGAAACGTAGCACCAACATTTTTTATTCCAAAAGGAATGACACGATAAGAAAAGGCACCCCAAGGGATAGTAAAAGCGGTTTTGTACTGATCTACTGGATGGATTTGAATTTGATTATATCTAGAGAACCCATCCATAAAATATAGTGCCTCGTGGCCAGCACAATTATCGATTATTTGGTCTATGAACAAGGTTACGAAGTTGTCTTTGGGACAAGCATGGTTGAGATGATGAAATTCTGTAAAGACACGAATAGTTCCCTATTTTTTGTTAACGGGGACGAGATTGGAGACCCATGAAGTATACACAATGGGGTAAATGAACCCGAAAACACGTAACTTGTCAATTACGGCTTTGATAGCCATATATTTGGATGGGTGAAGGGGGAGTTTCTTTTGACGAACATGGGAGACATATGGCCAAGTGTCGATTTGATGTTTGACTATAGAAGGATCGAGGCCACACATCTCTGTATATGACCAGGAAAGAAATTCTCGATATTCTTGAAAGAGGGCATTATAAACAAGGATTTCTTTAGAAGAGCATGCGACGCCAATGGTGATTTCTTCCATGATTCAAGGTTTAATAGAAATGTCAATTTAAATTGTGGGGGAGATGTCGGTTGCGTTTCCTTCTTCAAAATAATCCGTGGAAGGGATAGGGTTGTTAAGTCAATCTATATGCCCCAAAAGAATAAAATCCTTGGTTTCGATTGTGCACATGGAGGCTTGGATAGGGGGATGAAAGGCTTATTGTGAAAGGAAAAGGGATTGATGATGGAGTGCATTCCATGGGAAATATGGGATAGTGAGTTCCTCCATGATATCTCCATTGCAGTGAAAAATGTGAGAATACAGGGGATCCTAGGAGGTGACAGGGGGACCTATCAATGGGTAAATGTTATTGTCCTTAAGGGGTGAGGATGTAGAGGGTACATCGTGTACAGGGTGTGATGGCTCGCTTGACATAAACCAAATGTCATGATACTATGTATGGTACCTCATTCGCTTGGGGATTGATGAAGAAATATATCAAATATCAATAATGTGAGCTTGAGTATGGAGTGATTAACTAATACATTTGGGGCAAATTTCGATGATGTGTTTGAGGAAATTTCCACTTTATATTGTCAGGATAACGAGAAAAAATTGACGCCCTAAAACTCCATTTCACATGAGGTCCCTTTTTCAACATTTCATATGACGTCACTATTGCGACGTTTCATGCGGATTTGATGTCGCTCTTTCCACCTCCAATATGTCACTCTTTCCACCTGCCAGATGTCTCTCTTTTCACCTCCAAGATGTCTCTCATTCCACCTCCCAAACATCACTCTTTCCACCTCTTGGAGGTGGCAAGATCGACATCTTGGAGGTGGAAAGAGAGACGTCTTAGAGGTGGCAAGAGCAATGTCTGAGAGGTGGCAAGATCAATGTCTTGGAGGTGGCAAGAGTGACATCCTGTAGGTGGCAAGAGAGACATCCTAGAGGTGGAAACAAAGATTTCTTGGGTGTGGCAAGAGTGACATTAAGAGGTATCATATTCGATGTGGTTTCTTGGGAGCGACACTTCAAGACGTCGAAATAGCAACTATGTTGTAGGTATTTAAAAAAAAATACAATATCAATATTGAAAGGGACAGGCACATTAAACTTTGCTAAGATACTAGCCATATTAATATTTAAATCTATATCATCAGTATTAGGAAAGGTTGGTTGAGGAGGAGTACTAAATTCCAATGGTAAAGGGAGTCTTGTCTAATGAGGTTTAGGATCACTAGGATATTTGTCGGCTGTGTATTCACATGAACTCATAATTGTTGAGCTAAAGTCTGAAAGCTCAAGTGAAATCATGTGTAACTTAGAGGGAAGGCCCATGTCACCACACCAACCCTATTTCAATTCAAGCCAACTTTCATCGGACTGAAGGGGGTTTCCCTCATTTAAGATTTCCAGTACTAAGGGCATGTACTCTCAATGTGGAGAGTGAAGTCCGAGAAAAATGCATTTGGATAGCTTTAGACTATTGAATAAAGTACTTGGAGGTCTCAAGATTCCCTCCTATAAAGTATCTCTCATTCAATCACCATCCTTTAGACTATTGAAGAAATTACATGTCATCGAGTGCCAACATTTACATGTGTGGCCAAATGGTCAATTTAGAAACATGGGCTTGTAATTACAATAATATAGAGAGAGGCTCTTTGAATAAGGACCCTACGTCTACTTCCCAGCCTGTTGGACCTCTCCAGATAGAAGATCCATAACTTGACACATTTTTTTTCCCACCAAAGGGTGTGTTTCCTAGGTCTACATATAATCCCAACCCACGGTTTGCCCATAATTATAGTATTGTGGAAGATTTAACCTAGACACCATGTGCCATGTCAGCTCTCGAGGTCCTTCAATGTTGCCCAATGTAACAAAGAGCATCATTTTCTACTATACGAGGGGTGGACCCTTCATATACTAGTTTAATTACATTTGACATGGACCAAAGTTAGGCTAGACTCCCCCACCATATTTCTTTTCAAATTCAAGTAGTCTCGCATGGGATGAATATCTTCAAAACTATTGTTGATGAAGGGGCCTCCACTTGTATTATTTCTATTTCATGTTGGAGAGATATCGATTCCTCGGAGGTTGTGTATTCCAACACCATGTTGAAGGCATTCGATGGCCACATGTTTAAGCCTCAAGGAATCATTTCTTCCTTTCGTGTGGAGTTAGGTCGAAAGACTATCATTTTAATTAATGACCCCAGTAAATTTGAGGTTTAATTTTCCACACAAGATACAAATTTATCTTATAAGGGATACCGAAAGGCTCTATAAATTAAAGACATGGAAACTTCTTACTCCTCCAATTTAAGTTATTAAAAATTACCCAAAAGTGTTATAATTATATTATAAAGTGTGGTTGGAGATCATCCAAAAACCAATAAGCCTTTGATTTTTCATAAAAGTGTTGCTTGGTTCAAATATCTCTCCCCCCACATTAAAGTGTGCAGATTTGGGGTTAATAGCTTCCACTAATTAATCAAAAAATTTATGGATAAAAATAAATAAAAGATTTTGAAGTATGAATTTGAGGGCCAACAACAATAGTTAGTATCCTAGCATGATCTCTCACAATGAAGAGAACTTTTTGCAGCTAAAAATGTATACATCTTTGAACCAAAATATTCTTAGTTTTTGTTGCAGTGTCTAAATATTGTGTCATTGAAACGCAACAGTGCATTGTAGAACGACAACAACAAAAATTGTGAGTGTAGTGGACTATGAACTCATCATCCACTGACCACAAATTCATGGTCAATACAAAATGATCTACTCCCCTTCCACATGTGTCTCATCAAAAGTCTATAAGTTTCTTTCAATCTCATGGGTTTGAAGCCTTAGAATTCAACCTTGGTCAAAAACACCTTCAATCTATAAAGTCATCTCGAATTTGTCTCATGATACATTTTGGATCAACCTTTGCAGTGAACAAATGGGTGAGAGGTGGATTTTGAACTAGATCATGTGAAGTTTCAGTCATCAACCTATGATGTTTGGGGAAAAGAGGAATGTTTCTCCATATTAAGAGCTTTAGGGAAAACATCCCTTGATAGAACTCTAACTCCTTTTGGAGAGAAAAAAATAAAACTTATGTAAAGGACATAAATACTAGTACCTTATATTTTCTATGATGATATCTAAGAACCCATTTAATGTCTTACAAGACCTAAATAAGGTTCACACGGTGTATGACTAGAATCAAACAAAATTTATTTTCAAGCAATGCCTTATTATTTGAAGCATTGATCTTAAAATATTATCCTTTGTAAGATAAGGGATGATCACTATAGAATCAAATGGCATACCCTTTACAACCACCTTAAATGAAAGGAACTTAAAGGATTTATTGGAATGAAGTATGCACCCCAAATGACATACCAAATAGGGTTGGTCAAAGTCTTACTAGAACCAACTAAAACTACCTTTCAAGGCCTAATTGGAACAAAGTACCCAAACCATAAGAATACCTTTTAAAGCCTCACTGGGACACAGTGCCCCATTAATCCAACAAACATGGAATTTCAAATCCTTATTGAAACCAATATACAATTCCCTTCACCCCTAGTATGAAGGCCTTTCAATGCCTCACTGAAACAAAGTATTCACCCTTGACATGAGGGCCTTTTAATGCTTGAATGGGAAAAAGTAATCGCCTATGATGACTTAATGTCTCTTTGTTATCCAAGGGTTTAGAAGAGAATATGTGGAAGGCTGACATCCTCATTGTAGTTGCTAATGGTTTCTAAGGAGACGAAGGGTTAACGATTTCATTTCATTAGCTAAAGGTTTCTAAGGAGATGGAGTGTTGACGTAGAATGGGGTCTTTCAACACCTCATTAGAATGTGAAGACCCAACTGAATAATGAATGTGAGCTTCAAAACATGGAACAAAGCATCAACCACCTTAATGTAATGCTCACAATGCCCACCAATATAACCACTCATATCCTTACTCTACAGGTTTAGGTGTACCCGTATTATTTATTTGATATTGTTTTTTACTATGGATTGAATTTGATTGGTCACAATTGAAGACTTTAATCCCCTGGTGCACAAACTTGTGTTGATATTATAATGCACCATTTAATCTTCATCACATTTGGATGGTACGGCCTCACAAATGTTCCAAGATATCTTTCCCATGGACTCCAATAAGATTGGAGTTCCTCAATGGATGGGAATTCCATGACTATTTGATGACTAGATGGTGGCTTGGAGTGTTTAGTTGTGAATAGCTTGGTTAAGACTAAGGTGGAATCTACAATGGATTCCTATAGATAGGTGGGAAATTACTTATACGTAACCAATTTCTTGGACCATATTGGTGAGAAGATAACCAATGTTCAATCTTTTCTCTCAAACATCTATCTATAACTCTACATTTAAGTTTGAGTTCTTCTTATGAATGTATTTTGAAATGGAATCCTCAATTTAAATGAGTATGTGCATGTCTATTTCTAATAAATTAGTTAATTTCATGCATGTATGAATTGAAATGACTTTAGAATTTAATGGGTTCAAATTTATATTGAGATTTTTGAACCAGGGTAGCATCCCATCCCCATAGGTTGGGAAATATTTTGAAGGGGGTGTTACAATTTGATTGTCTTGATTAACCCAATTGACTACTTGACTACCTAGTCGACCTCTATGCTGACTCTCAACTATCGACTGACTTCCTCTAGAAGATATAGAGGTAGACCTATTGTTATGATAAATAGTGATGGAGTGATGATAATCACAACAAATTCAATGGTAATGGAACACATAAAATCTACCATAAAATAACAATCCGTCTTTTTTATTACTTCTTGAAAACTCAGTTGCACCTTGTAGACACTTTTATTTCCATTGTAGAGGGAACATACAAAGTTACCATGTTAAGTTGTAAAAAGAATCAATGGATATTTTTTTGGAGTTCTTATTTTCACATATATATTAAAAATTTCTAAAATAACCCAAAACTGTATATGTACGAAACTTGATAATTTTCATTTCTTGTATTGTACCCACTTTTCCTTTCTTCTTTTTGGTAACATAGATATGAATATTAAAATTGAGCTATAAAGTTATATATTCTTCCGAGTTTCTACAAGATTCAATAGATTGGTACATAATGTATATGAAAATTTTTCACTTTGTTCTGGAGTTAAGAACAAAGGGCACACTAACTGTTGGATGTTATGAGAGTGAAAATAGACTGAAGTACATAGAGGTTTCGTTTAAGCTAGAATCATAATTTTCTCTTCCATAAATGTGTCTTTATTTTGCGTTTTTGGCACACTCAAACACTGCCCAAAAGATGCTTCAATAAATCTACCCATCTGTATGAAAGACCATCACATTGTCCAGAAGAATAGTAGCCAATATGGACTCAAAGAAAGCATTCAAACTGGTCACAAACTAAATATCAACCTCCATAATAGTTTGGATAAAATTTAAAGCCGTAGGCTACACGTTTTACGAAATGACAATTTTTCTCGATCACAATTGTCTGAAATCTGGTGAGAAATTATTAGATTCGTAGATTTGAGTAATTATTTGAGTACAATCTGAGTTCCCTGGGGATTTTTCACCATGCTAAATCCATTTCTGCAGTCAGAAATGGATTTTGAACAACAAAAAATAAATATTCGTGTAAATTTATATCGTCGGATTCTAGTGAAAATTGCCATTTCGTAGAATAGCTAGACAATGCCAAAATTTAAAGGTTGAGGCTGAGATAAAGCCAGATGGGAAGAGGCACCCTATACTGCTCAAAATAGGGCAAGATAAGAGCAATAAATTAGGGATAAACCACTCCAAATCCAATACTCAAATTCTGCCTCTTCAGCTGATGGTGTATCGTGCAAAGTTGCAAACCAAACCCAGGTTATAACATCATTCACCCCACATATTCGAAGAAAAAAAAATTCCTTGCCTGCCCTCTTAAATTCTACATTTTGAGTAGCTGATCAGAGAACATGCTTACTTCTGAAAAAATGGTCTAAAAGTTCCAAAGGATCCTGCCATAAAATATCACAAAATTTGTCCATGAAACTTGTAATTTGTCTAAGATAGCTGTGTAAGTTAGGCTTCTTAGAAATACGAAATTATCATATATTCCCCCAATAGTAGCGTGGTGGGCCTAGGATGAGCATGGCCTAAGATGAGCATGTAATAAGGCTTCAAATCTGAAACCAATTCCACTATAGAATAACACATGGAAAGTCCCAAAAATAGGCACTTATAAGCATAAATAACTCTTCTACTAAGTGTGATTGTGCCCTCACTACTGTCAGGAATGCATTAGAACATACCTGAATATGGAAACCCATGAATGTGCCTTTATGCTAGTAATAAATCCTTGGAATTAATGCCTAGATGTTAACAAGTTGTCCTAGGCCACAAGCATCAACCTTCTTACTGTTGTTTTCAATCATGGATAGGTTTGCCAATGATATCTTCAGCATAGTGTTGAAATGATAAAAAAGGGACCCCAGAAAAACTCTAGAATAACCATGTTTCTTGAAAATCTAAAGAAATCAAATGCAAATATTATTTTCAACCCATCAAGATGTCCTCACCAATAGATATTCTTCAAAAAGAAAATGCCAAAGACATTAGTCCGGTTTCCACCAAAGTGAATCTTCAGATCTCTAGAAGTGAAATAGAAAGGCTCTCTCTCCCATTATAAATAAGATGCCAATCTCTCTAGCTCACAACTACTGGTACAATGCTTCTGAAAATCCCTAAAATGTTCATGCATTTTGGGACATGCTCTATATGATCTCCCTTAAAATTGAGTACCATAGTAGAGTAAAATTCAATAAAATTTGTTGAGACCATTGAATCATTTCTTGTACTTCCTCCAAAGGAAGTTGAGTGCATTGATCATGTTATGATTGTAAATTTATGAAAGTGATTCAAACCAAAGATTTGTCTAGAGTTGAGTGATTTTTTTTTAAAGGAGAACATTGGTTGTGTGTTTCCTTTGTATAGGTCTTGCAGAAAGATAGCTACTAAGAGAACAATGTGAAGAAATGATAAAGAACTGAGCATTGTTTGGAACAACAAGACTAGTGAAAAACTAGAATTCTCTGTGTGAATCCCAAAAGGAGATTGAGAAATCTCTACTAAGGGCATTGCAAAAGTTAAAGAAGATGGAAACTAAGATTGAGGACAAAGAAAAGAAAAAGAAGGCTAGAAAAGAAATTAAAGTAACCCCAATGATGGAGGTGCCTACACAGATTGATAATCCTTGGAATTGTGATCATTAATTCACATGTAGGAATGGAAAGAAATAGTGATACTGTCCAGTCATAAATCCAAGCCAAATTAGTCAATGCTAATTTATAGAATATGAACATGTCCAAGAAAATAAACTTGATGTGATGGGGAAGGAAGAGTAGCAAGTTTTTAATGTTGAAGAGATGGATGGTGATTATAGTATATTTTCACCCAGCAAATGGTGCAACACATGAATGAGATTCGGTGGAAGTAAAATTCCCTTCAGAGTTGGACATTGAAGAAAAGCTACACTACCCAAAAGAGTGTAATACACTTGAGGAAGAGTGCAAAGTGGTAGCTAAGAAGCATGCAGGTGAGTGCATGCATGAAGAATTTGAGGATGCAACATGTTGCAACCCTAATAAATATGCAGATGAAGAGAACATGAAAAAAAGACCAAAAAATCAAGCAGAAAACAACGTGGATTGGTAAAATTCTGATAGGCCTGATGTCTATGCAGTTGAGAGAAGATATTGCAGTAGAATTGAAGTGTCTAGAGGGACTGTTGCATCCGAAATATGGACACCTTGAAGTGGAACTATCAAAGAGAACAATTGATGGAAAAGAACACCAGTACATGGAAAAATCAAGGAAATTGGATTCTCTCAAAAATGGAGTTGACCAGGTTGTAATGGAAGCGAGGTAGTTAATTGTACACAACTTTTACACCTAGAATTAGAGTTGCCAAGGAAATATGATAGTGAAGAAATAATAGTAGAGAAAGAATATGCAATTGCAACGATAGAGGTAGATGATGAGAATTATTATATTCAAGTGATGATGCAAAGAAGGGCACATAAATATAAGATATCTGTGGGAACTATGTGAATTTATGATATTGCTGATATATTTGCAATCGTTGACTTTCATGCAAATGATGCAGGTAAAAGGTTATATGATGTTTGTACCAAACAAATAATGAGGTTGTCATACAAATGAAACTGTTGCACCAAAAAATGGTGCAATATGACATGGGAAGAGATGAGGTTGGAGATGATTGAGGAAAACTCTGAGGATGGGAGGTTGTATGGTGATGAGTCTTTTAACAAATTGGATGAGGAAGATATTTTAGAACAGAGTTGCATTAGAGGAAATTGTGGAAATTCACAAGTGGAGACAGTCAGATGGGATTGGCCTGAGAAGAGAAGGTGTAGAACATAAAAATTGGGATGTCGATAACCCCTTGAGAAGAAAATTTGCAGATGTTAAAGACAATTTGCATAAAATTGTAGGAGATTATGCACAAAATGGAGTGAAGATGACAGTTGGGGAGAACTTCACAAAAGAGTCATGGGGGTAAGATCTTCCCCTAATCTGGTTATTGAATTTTATGCAACAAGGAGAAATAGGATAAGCAAGAAGAATCCAGTATGGATAAGGAACAACAATACATTGCCCTAGAGTTTGGAGAAAAAAATAGAAATGAATGGAAGAGTGCAATCCTCGTATGTTTTGTGCATTATCCAAAAAGTGCAACAAATGAGCTTAAATCATAAACAGGAACCTAAGTCACTTGACACGGGGGGACATAGAAATACAAGTATCTAACATGAACATAGTGACCCTAGGAAACAGGACATGTATATATACATGGAAACATGAACAAAGCAGAGTCAAACAGTTAAAATGTTAGAATAAGGTATACTGCCCAATAAGGTTCCTATCATTTCTAAAACCTAGGAGTTAGAACTGATTTTCCTCATTTTCCTAAACTAGTTGAACTTATCCTTTAAAGCATCCAATAAATGAATTTGACCTTATCAAATTGAAATTACATTTACCAAGCCTTAATAAACTTGTTTTTTACCATTTACATTAACCAAATTACCATTTGACTATTTACATGGAGTGAAATATTTGCTACACAGAAGCGCAATGAATCTACCAGAAGCACGCCGAAAAATAGGGGTCAAAGATGAGTTGATATATATTTAACCCTAATACCTATGTATAAACTGAAGATGTTTTTGTATATGAAGATTTTTTTGAAATAAACCTCTTTCGGTTTCCCAAAATTCTACTCCAGTTCTTCATAATAGTCTCTGCCAAAAGATGACTAAAACAAGCCTTTGCACATTTAGAAAAATTGACTGTAAATACGTGCATGGATCTCTCACCCCATAACACTTGTGTAAAAAGTGAGATATTTTATTGTACTTTTTCATATTATGAAAAACAACCTCCTCCAATTTCCCAAGATTCATCTTTGATGGGCCACAATCTTCTCTGCAAACAGGTGACTAAAAAACGAAAAACTCTGATATTTTTCAGAATCAAAGTGCAGTCAAGTGCCAAATTTGGTGTTCAGAGAGGCTTGTTGATCCTTGTTGTAGATGAATACACAAGCCAAAGACATGAATATTCAATATTACATTGCATTCTATGACAAAACTTTTGGACTCAAAGCATGCTTTATCACCATGTATTATATTTAGTTCCTATATCTCCATATTTAGACAACTCTGGTGATACTATAGACTAGACGCAAGAAAAAATACATAAATCATACACTCTAGCCAAATCAGGGAAATTTTAACTCCAAAATTTGAAGCATACAAAGAATATATTGCCACATTTATGTTGCAAAGTTTGGCATACCAAACTTTTCAAAACTTCATAAAAGGAATGTGGGGAATTTCCATTGGCCATTTGAGTCTCTCAATAAGATAAGCTACCCTTATAGAGAAATCCAACAAGAAAATATCATCAAATAACAAAAAAAGGAAAGAGTCCAAATTGTCCATACTCGCTCCCCAAGTTGCCCTTAATGAATACTTTTCAAGGATTAAGGAACTATGGCATCAAACATTGTAAAAATACACAGATAAATACAATTCAAGCATGAAAACATAAACAGTTCATGCACACATTCTGTTAGTACCTAAATTTGCAGTGTTGCACTTTTGACCTTTGGCCAAGATATCAGATTTGGTAGCGCATGTGACATTTTTGAAGACAGGGGTGCTATCGAAAGAATTTCCTTTATGTAGTGCACATTTATGTAGTGCAAATTTATGTAGTGCACACCATGAATTGATATTCAACCTGAAAAAGTTGTTAGAAGCATGGATTTTATTGTTTTTTTTTATAAAAAATAGTGGGCCTTTAAGGCCAATCTCCAATTCGACTGCAAGGTACCATCCTATGTCAAGATATAACACCAAGGCCAAATATCAAACCTAGTCATTGATGACACTTATACTGATCTCACCTTGGCTTTTGTTTTCTTTGGAGTCAAATAAAAAGTTATTAGTTTAAAATTATTTGCTAAAGTTTGGTTAAAATTGTTTTGAATTTCTTACACCAATCTTTTCAAATCACAACCGAGAGCTGAACTCACCACCACATCATCTGAGTCTCTATTTTTAAGTCGATTTCATCTCAAGTGTCAAGTAATACGAGAGAAAGAAACCACAATAGAGCCCAAGATTCCATCGATTGTGCACAACATGTCGAACAAGAATGGAAATGTTGGTGTATATAAAAACATGAAATGTGTTTTCCTCATGTATGTGGGATAATATATCCCATTGCATTAAAATGTGAAACCGCCATCCAATCACAAGGGAAGAAACAATGTACTAGCAAGTGTCTAAAGGATGCACCAACAACTGTCGATTGCATCCACAGATGTGTGAAGGAGGTAAGATCACCCAGGTGGTGAGGATACACATAAAAACACCAAATTTAAACACCAACAATCACCTCCATTTCCCCTTCAAATGTAGATGGCAATGTGACCAATGATGAGCCATGAAAAGGTGAAGATTTTGTAGAGTATCACGATGGGAAAATTGTTTATAAAAAAGTCTCGATAGGGGGGATTTTCTTGTGTAATTTTGGACATCCATTGAAAGAGAAATAGTTTCTTTCAAGACATCATCAAAGTTTACAGTCCATAATAGAGATCTTGACATATTCATTAATATGTTTTGAGATACAGTCACAAAGTCTTGGGTTTCAGAATCAAATTTGCAGAGTGTTATATTTATCTTCATCAAATACAAAGGGTATAAACAATGCCAAGTGATGGTGAACCTAAATATAGGTATAGCAGGGCATCCAAGGCTGTATTCACTTCTAGCCATCTTGACATGGAAATTGGCATGCATGGGATCAATTTTAATGTTTTCTTCTCTTACTGTCTGAGATGGAAAGAGACTTTGATAATTATCAAAATGGGTTTCCATTGTGTGTCAATGGTTTGATTGAGGTTACAGTGGTTTTCCATGGACACATAAGTTGCATCACAGGATAAACTCAGGCCACCTGAACTTCAATTTGGAGTTATCCTTGGTTTCGATGGTATACATCAGTTGGTCATATGTATTTATTGAATCTTCTTTTACTAGTGGAAAATCATTTATTATGTACAAAGAATAAGGATTTTTGTCAAAGGCTTCATAGACGTGGATGTTAAAACTATTGAAGAGTTTGGGGGAAGCAATTAGATGAAGGATTCAAACATTTCTATCATACCTGAGGATTTTTGGAAGTCACCTCATTCAAAAGGATCATATAAGAAGAAGTTCTTATTGAAGGTTGTTGCACAGTTGAAAGTGGAAGAAGTTTTTTTTTTAGAGCTTCTATGATCCAAGAGTGGGAAGAATATTAGGAGCCATGGAGGCAATTGGTTTTTGACTTGATGCATATTCAAGAATAAGAAAGCAACCATGGTTTTGTCAATATAATTACAAATTATGTTTACAAGTCTGATCTCAAAAAAGAAGAAGGATTTGTGTGGTAAGTTGCTATGGAGAAAATTCTTTATCCACATGCAATGACTCTAAAAGCAACCAATTATTGGTCAATAAATTTGCATGTTATGTCAATGGGGACAGTCTTAATTACCTTGACAAGAAACTATTATAGGATTCTTATGGATCATTTCAAATATTCTCCAAATTATTAGTTTGGTCAATAAAATCAAGTAGTTAAACATTTAAATATTCTAAGATTTTTTTAGCAAATAAAAACATAAGCTCCAGATCCAAAGACATGAATACGTAGAATTAGATCCATATTTCTAGGCTCGATAAGCATAGAAGGGGAATCTACAGGAATTCAAGGAAACCAATCACCCATATTTTCCAAGCATGAAATCAACAATCAAGAATTAGTTCCATATTTGATGGAGGATAGTTGGTAGTTGAAAGATGACTTTATTGCATTTCCAGGAAGTTCAACATCGTTTCAGGAGATCGGGCTCAACATTTTCAAATTGTAATAAAGTAAAAATTTCAGGTAGAGGATAAAATTTCCAAATTTAAAGAAGGATTTTCATTCATAACATTCTATATCTTTTGCAACCAAATAAAATATTCTTGTGATTGTAATAAATGATTTACAACTTATTGCAAGTAGGATATCTTATAAGAATTATGATTTTTATTTTATCGAGGGGGGTGAATATTCCTTGGGGAAGAGGAGGTGAGAATAGGATTTTGGCAGGAATGTGTGTTCTCAATTATAAGCCTACATCTTTTGATATAAATGATCTCAATAATTGAGATGCCCTAGCTTTTCCATACTATAGTCTAGTGCAAAACTTAGGGATAAAACATCCTAGGCCACAGTGATAACATGGGTGCCTTATCAACAGGGAGTTATGTTTAATCCCAGGTCAGAATCAATATCATTAAAGAAAATCAAAAGAACATTGATCAAGATTAAAGGAAAATATCTTTGGGATGCCTGTTGGAAAAAAATCTATTGAATCAAGGCCTTTTGTTTAAAGTACTAAAAATATATATAAGAAAAAGCATTGCAAGATGAGAAAACTTGTGTTAAGAAAAAAAAATTTATTAATTGATTAAAACGGACTTAGGGAACAAATTTTGACATAATTCAACTAGGAGTCTAGGAGATTACACAATATTAAAGATAACATAGCTACACAGTTGATCCAGATTTAATGAGTAGAACGAAATGAATACATATTATTAATAGGTTCTTAACAAAAAATAACAAAGATACAGTAAAACTGGTTTTCTATTCAATAAGAAAATAAGCTGAAACTATAAAATGCAGTGGAAACAAGCTTGCTGGAATGGTGGCGGCTTATCTTTGAGAAGAGATGTGACGGCTGCACTCATTCACAAGAATATGATTACAATGAGGATATGAAGGAATTTTTACAATAAACATGAATTCCAAAAACCCTAGAATTCCAAAACCTAACCCTAGGAGATGAAGCGCCAAAAGTCATGTGGGCCCTGTTTGGGTAAGTTAGTACAACAACTTCTCGGGGTCATAACTTTTGCATACGATCTCTGTTTTAGGAGTATGATATCTCATTGGAAAGGTATCGTAGAGGATATTAGTTATTGGGGCTCAATAATTACTTTGGATATAATTAAGAATATATATCCCAAAAAACCTTCATTTAGGCCCTCAAAATGGCCCCGGAAGTTAAAACTGCTAAAAATAGTAAATTGACAAAATTGTCAGAAAACTGTTTTGAGCCAGTTGGAAAAGGTGGGTGGCCACAGAAATCAACCTAGACCAATCCTCCCTCATTAGGAAGAAATGGTATCCATTGTGTTGATTTCCCCCATCATATGAGGAAATTTCTGTTGAATTTGGCCCCGGGTGAGCCACTTGCCTTGGTGTCGGAGATGCCCTGCTTTGATGACTTGATAAAGCTCGATCCTTTGATGTCGAGTGCCCTTGATCCATGTGTCGAAAATCTGATCGATGGATGCCTTTTGTATGTATTCGGGGTTGAGATTTGTTGGTATCAGTTGTTTTGCTACGTCTGAGGTGTCCAATAATGGTGGGAAATAAGTGCGAAGGAGATCCATGTTGAACACTGGATGCAGGCCAAGAAAAGGAGGAATGTTAATATCAAATAAATTATCCCCCACCACCTTGGTGATGGTGTACAACCCATAATGGAGTGGGAAAATCTTCCAATGGGGTCCTGTAAGGCGTTCTTTCTGTAAGTGTAACCAAAATTTGTCGCCCACCTAAAACTTATGTGGCACCCAATGTTGATCATGGCGTTGCTTGTATTTGTCATTGGACTTCTGTAGGATATCCTGAACCTGTTGGGGGATGTGATGGATCCTCTCAATGAACCAAGTAGATTTTTCAGCTTCAGTTGGAGAAGGAGATGAGTCAGTCAAGGTGACTGCAAGGGGAAGTGAAACATCTATGGGACCCAATGGTTGGAATCCCAACCCCACCTGAAAGGGGTTGTGGCCAGTTGATCTATACAGGTATCAGTTGTAGAAATGTTGGACATGGGGAAGGATCTCATCCCATGTGCGAGGGTTCTTTGAATTATACATGCAAAGGATATGCACAATCATTCGATTTATGACCTCGGTTTGACCATCTGTCTAAGGGTGGAAGGGCGTGGATTTGGTGATCTTGGTGTCTAGCAGTGACCAGAGGCTCGACCAGAATGTGATAAGAAATTGACTGTATCGATATGAGACAATGGTTTGTGGGATTCCAAAATGTTCCCAGACTCATTCAAAGAAGAGTTTTTTAGTGGCCTTTGTTGTGATGTTCTTCTTGCAGGCAACCAAAATCCCCATCTTAAAAAAGCGATCAACAACCAAAAAAACACAGTCATTTCCCTTCTTGGTGGATGGGAGGCCCGACATGTAGTCCATTGAGATCGATTCCCATGGCCTTTCAGGAGTAGGAAGAGGGGTGTACATGCCCTGTTTCTTAGTGTTCGGTTTGGGAATAGCACAGGCAGTGCAGGACTTGATATACTTGATTAACTCTTGTCGAAGTTTTGGCAAGTAGAAATGTTTCTGTAGCATCACCACTATCTTTTCAATGTCGAAGTGTCCTTCCACCTGACTATAGTGGGCTTCCGAGATCATCTTCACTCTCTCACTTGATGGAACACAGATATGGCCCAGACGACAAAACAACCCATCCTGAAGATGGAAATTATCGACAACTGCATTTGCACCCAACATTTGGTAGGTGGTGGCGAAGTCCGAGTCTGTTTCATAGAGTTGGGGCCATCCATAGGTCTCATGGCCACAAGAGTCTAGCACCATGGTGAGTGTTGTGACTGGTGGTCTAATGAGGCAATCAACGACGCGATTGGTGCTTCCTATTTTATACTTGATGTTGAGGTGGAATTTCTTCAAGTATGTGGACCACTTTTGATGGAGATCATTCTACAATTTTCCTTGTGTCTGCATGAACTGCAATGTCTTATGATCAGTGTGGATGACTGTCTCCTTCCCAAGAATGTAATGTATCCACTAGTGGTAGGCATACAAAATGGAGTAAATTTCTTTTTCATAAGTAGGGTACTTATAGACAACATATGATAGTGTCTCACTATGATCAACCACAGGGTGGTCGTGCTGAGTGAGAACGACACCCACCGCATAGTCTGAAGCATTTCTCTCGATATCAAAGGGTTGCTGCTAATTTGGTAGTGAAAGTACTAGGGCTGAGCACAAACACTACTTCAAATCATAGAACACTTGTTGTTGGGACCGAACCCACGCAAATTTCTCCTTACCACCACCCCTGGTTATTTGGCTGAGGGCCCATGCGATATGGGAGAATCTTAGTGCAAAACTGTGGTAGAAATTGGTAAGGCCCAAGAAGCTCTGAAGCTTAGTGAGTCTGGTTGGGGCTGGCTAATCACTGATGACTTGGATCTTGGCTAGATCCACTTGTACTCCATGCTGATCAATTATGTAGCCTAGGTAATGGACCTTGTCCATGTCGAAGGAGAATTTTTCCAAGTTGGCATATAGCTTATGTTGTCATAGGGTGTGCAGAACCTACTGAATATGATACAAGTGTTCAGCCCGAGTCTTGTTGTAAACACGAATGTCATCCAGATACACCACTACAAAAGTATTGGTGAATGGTCACAGGATATCGTCCATCATCCTCACGAAAGTGGTTGGAGCATTTTTCAAACCAAAGCGCATGACCAACCATTCAAAAAGGCCTTCCTTTGACTTGAAGGCGGTTTTCCATACATCTGACTTTTCTATCGGGACCTAATGGTATCCATACTTCAAATCAATCTTTCTGAAGTATTTAACCCCCATGAGTTGATCAAGGAGGTCGTCGATTTGGGGAATCAGGTACCAGTTCTGACTGTGATTTTATTTAGAGCCTGATAGTGAATGCAGAGTTTCCAAGTTCCATCTTTCTTTTGTACTAGCACGATTGGGTTCCCACAAGGTGATGAGCTAGGACGGATGTGCCCCTTGTGGAGAAGTTCTTGGATCTATCGCTTGATATCCTCATTCTCTATCAGAGAGAGATAATAGACTAGCCCATTGGGCAGCGGTGCGTCGGGGGTCAGATCAATGGGATGCTTTAATTGGCATTGTAGAGGTACCCTAGTAGGTGAGGAGAAGATATCTAAGTATTCTTACACGAGCTTATCTACTTTCTTCTGCTGTGTGGAGAGGTCGGCCTAAGAGACCCTGGATGTGGCTATGATCTTTCACTTATTCTGAGAGTGAATCATGAAGAATACAAACTTCCCTGTCTGAGAGATGACCTTCCTGCATTTCTTAGCATAGATCAAGGAAATAACACTTGCTGGGACTACCTCGGGTATCCTGTATAATTTCCTGTTCAAAGTAATAATAACACTACGAGGCCTAGAATCACATAAAGAAAGACATTTCCATAAATAAGGTTGGCTCAAAATAACATCACAAAATTCAAGAGGAGAAACATCATACAATACCTCATTTTTTAAGGGCTTGATGTCATACGACAGTCGACACTATTGGCTGACGTGGAGATCACTTCCTTGGCGGAGCCATCCAATGGTGTAGGGTTGTGGGTGTGGTGTTGTCGGCAAGGCCAACCTCTTGATGACCTTTCTTATATGAGGTTCTTCTGGCTACCGCTATCCACGATGAAGTGCAGTGGGGTGCATTTTACCCACATCTTTGAATGGAAGAGGCGTTGTCCTTCTTTTGGATCATCTGGTTCACCAGGTTGGAGCTTGGTGGTAGCAATAGTGGAACTGGGTTCCATGTTAATGATCTGTCTTCCCTTTTCTAGTTCTATATCAGAGTCTGAACCCGCATCTGATTCATAGGCTTTCACTTCGACCACTAGCGACTTCTTTGAGCAGCGGTCAATAGTTTTATGCCAAGGGCTCTTATGGAAGTCACACCACTTTCCGATATCTTTCTTTGTCTTTTCATTGTCCTTATTTTCTTGTGTCTTGGACTGGTTTTCCTAATACTGTCCATATTTTCTCTGTCCTTTATTACGTGGGTTGGGGCCACCCTTTCCTGGATTTTGTTGTGAGGGGTTCCCAGGCCCAAATTTATGCATCTTTTGTTTGTGCTTCTACTTGATTTTGATGGCATATCGGTAGAAAGTACCCAAGGATGAGATGTCCAAAAATTCTATTTCGGTATGGATGTATCTATGTAGAGAGCCATGATACTTGAGCACCATATGTCGTTCTGAATCTTTGATACCCATCTTGGTGCGCAAGGTATGAAAGATATTTTTTAAATATGGCAGTGCTTGGTCTCTTTCTTGTTGTAGTGTGGTCCATTTTGTATACAAGTTATCATAACTTCCAACAGGGTAGTATTGTTCCTTAATAGCATCCTTGAAGGATTCCCAGGTGGTCGTGACTGTAAATAATGAGGGTTCCTCTGTTTCCTTTTTCTCACAGAAATTTTCCCACCAATTTTTGACATGGGGAATGGTTTTGAGGAGCACAAAATTAATCTTTTCTCTATTCGAAAAGTTATGGAAAGAAAAATGTTAATGTTTATTCCATTATTATAGTTCTTTGCATTTCATTAGATAAGAGCATAATAAGAACAAGATCACTGAGAAATACACATTCACAAGAGACACATCATTTATCCTGGGAAACCCTCTAGGGGAAGAAAACCCAGCAAAAACTTCCTTATCAT
>ML805082.1:93800-105878 GCA_009831015.1 Picea engelmannii | reverse complement strand
AATAGTCCAGGCTCATCACTCAAGGACAGTCATTCCTTAGGGTTTATACAGTCTCTCCAGGGTGCACTTTAATTAGTGTAGGAGGAATGGCCCAGGGTGAGGAATGGTACAAACATTTCTTAGGGTTTATACATTCTGTCCAAGGTGCACTTTAATTAGTGTAGGAAGAATGGCCTAGGGTGAGAAATGGTCCAGGCTCAGAAATCAGAAATAATCCTTCTTCCTTGTTTGTGAAGAATAGGGCAGATAGCCCATTGCTGACGAGGGCATATATTCTTTCAGATCTCACAAACGTGAGTGAAAGATCTGCCCAAAGGATTCAATTTATCTTTAGCAGTATTTTTCTATGCAGGATTGCGTTAGATGATTGTTATGGATACTATCTATCTCCAGACAGTAGATATATACTACTATGGTGGATATGTTCCACTGTTCATAAGGCATATATTCTTTCAGAGCTCACAGATGTGAGTGAAAGATTGGCCTAGATAATTCAATCTATATCATAACATTGTTTCGGTGCAGATTGCTATTAGATGTTTGTTATGAAGATCATATGACAGTAGATGAAGACTACTATGGTGGAATATATTCTTTTAGAACTTACAGATGTGAGTGAAGGATTGGCCCAAACAAATCAGTTTATATCATAACATTGTTTCCATGCAGGTTGCTATCAGATGTTTGTTATGAAGATTGTATGAGAGTAGACAAGGACTACTGTGTTGAATATGTTTCACTGTCCACAACCATACGTTGTTGATCAAGTACTTGTGTGTTGCTTGATGTGGTAGTGAACCACTGGATTTTAGTTATGTACTACTATGAATAGACACAATTGTTCTCTATCCTTGCTCTAATTGCCTTGAAGACTATCATAAGTTTATTGGAGATAATGATCATTCAGATGGATGATGAACAGAGATTTTCTAGATGGAAAACAGTTCAAAACTTTTACTCCTCTTGTATCACTCTATGGTGAAAGTGATTTATCCAACATCATATATAATTACTCAGATGAAGTATAGTTTCGAGAGATGATGTAGTTGATGGTGATGGTGATGCTCATGATCTAGTCATGAAATAGTATAGATGACTATATTGATGCTACCAGGTAAATGGTATGTTTTGTGCTCAAGTCCATTACCTGTAAATACCTCTCTAGCTAGGAGGGAATGTTAATATTATGGTAGTTACGAGAGGTATTTACCTTCACGTGTGAACCTGATGAGAATAGAAGATTCTGGAAGCAAGAGAAACCCTAATGAGTTGGATAATAACCCTAGAAGACTTGTCGGATCAAGAAGATCATTTATATTAGGTTATTAGCCTCCAAGAGAAGAAGTCGGCCAGAAATAATAATAATATACTAACAGACACTTATCCAGAAGGAGAAGTCAGCCCCAGAAAAATTGGCAGAACCACTATAAATACAGAGCGCCAGTTCTCATTTGTAACAACTCAGAATTACAGTTCCCAGTTTTGGTGCACACTGCAGTTGCAGTCTTGTGCGCAGGTTTGCAGGAGAGTTGTTAGTGAAGCTACAACATCAACATGTTTTCAGTACTCTAGCTGAAAAGAACCCCAAAACATTTTTGAAGTATCGTTACATAGAAAACTTGTCGCAACATCCGTAAAACATAACATATTTATAGATTTTATAACGTCGCAATTCTGATGATCATTGACCAAATCAAAGTTGACTTGGTCAAAATACTAGGTGACCATTGGAGGGGGAAAACCTAGTTTCCAGAGCGTCACAACTATGACACCTATCTTCACAAGTGTGGCAAGAGAGAGGACTATGTCACAAATGTGGCAAGAGAGACGATAACGTGGAAAACGTGGCAAGAGATATGGAAACGTGTCAAGAGAGACATCAATGTGGAAATAGCGACGTTATCGGGAAATATGAAAAAAAAAAAAAAAAATCCTCTATTTACATTATGGCCAATTTTGTCCATAACACAACAAATAGAACGTCAAAATTTTTACAATATGTACTAGTTTCCTTGAAGGTATGGGAGGGTTTCGATAATTAAGGATGTTTGATTTCCATGCATAATATTTGAGATCATACATGTTTGCATCAACGTTCAATATAATGGATCTCTCATAGTGACCATAGTGAATGGGGTCTTCCTTGAAGGTGAATGAGCATATTGAAATTTCTTCCACCGATCTGACATAGTGAGCAGTGAATGGGGCCAACATTGAAATTTCTTCAAAATGTGCATGTATGCATCGAAATTCGACATGCTTAGACTAGACACATGCCTTGATAGTATGGGAGGGTTTCAAGACTCAAGGAATATGTCTAATGTCTCGGCCACATAATATTCGATATCGTCCTTGTTTGCAACAATGTTCATTATGGGGCATCTCATAGTTTTCAAATTTCGTTGTTTCCATTCATAGAATATTTGTTGGAAATCTCTTGAAATGTCATTGAACTTCCAATTCAACCACCAAAAATGTCATGCACCGACCCCGCATAGTGAGCAGTGAATGGGTCCAATGTTGAAAATTCTTCAATTTGTGCCTGTATACATCACAATTTGACATGGTTAGACTAGACACATGCCTTGATAGTATGGGAGGGTTTCAAGACTCAAGGATGTTTGATGTCCTAGTGACATAATCTTTGAGATCGTACATGCTTGCAACAATGTTCATAATGGGGTGTCTCATATTTTTCAAATGTCGTTGTTTCCATCCGTAGAATCTTTTTTGGAACTCCCTTGAAATTTCATGGAACTTCCAATTCAACCACCATAAATATCATGCACCAACCCTGCATAGTGAGCACTAGTGAATGGGGCCAATGTTGAAATTTCTTCAATATGTGTGTGTATGCATCGAAATTTGACATGGTTACACTAGACACATGCCTTAACGGTATGGGAGGGTTTCAAGTCTCAAGGATGTATCATGTCCTGACCACACAATATTTGAGATCATCCATGTTTGAAACAACATTCATAATGGGTGTCTCATTATCAAATGTCATTGTTTCCATATGTAGAATCCGTTAATGTTGTGGTAGCTGCGGGAGGTATTTACCTCCACGTGTGAATCTAATGAGAATAGAAGATTCCAGAAGCAAGAGAAAGCCTAATGAGTTGACTAATACCTCTAGAAGCCTTATTGGCTCAAGAAGATAATTTATATTAGGTTATTAGCCTCCAAGAGAAGAAGTCGACTAGAAATAATAATAATATACTAAACAGACACTTATCCAGAAGGAATTCGACCCCAAAAAATTTGGCAGAACCACTATAAATATAGGGCACCAGTTCTCATTTGTAACAATTCAGAATTGCAGTTCCTAGTTTTGGTGCGCACTACAATTTCATTTTTGTGCACAGGTTTGGAGGAGAGTTGTTGGTGCAGTTGCAGCAGCAGGAAGTTTTTAGTATTGGCTTGAATATCTCTTGGCTAGGGTTTAGGAATATTTGATCAATCTTTTGTGTTGTGCTATCCTTGGAGAGAAGTGCACTACCCTTTGTTTGGCTATCTAGCCTAGGGTTTCCTTCTGGAGGAATTCTCAGTCAAGGTTAAGGTGCTCGGAGGGAGGCTTCAACCTATGGTTGGGTGATGAAGGTATCGTCAATGGTAAAACGGGCACACCATATTCTATATTCTAAAAGGTTATGGGTCCACACCCCTTTAGTTAGCCTAAAACACTGGAAGGAAACATAACTACTAGATATTGAGCTCGTTGGGGTACTGCCGCTAGGGTTACTAGAAGGGGTAGTTTCCAAAAGCACTGCAGCTAGAGTTACTAGCAGGTGCAGTTTCAAAAACCCTAAACCACTTGTTGAGGCACCTTAAGTGACAAGATTGACCTAATCTCCAGACAGATTAGTGCACCCTAGCCCAGCACATCTCTTGGTACTCTTAGAAGTGCAAGACATGAAGTTTGGATTTCTGGTCAAATCTAGGGTTTGACCAAGTCAAGCAAGCCATGAAAAACTCTATGAAGTATAAGAACAAGCTAGATGGAGCCTCTAACTTCAGATCATGGAAGACAAGGATTGACCTCATCCTTGCTAAGAATAAAGCGATGAATATTGTGAAAGGAAAGATTGTGAAGCCAGAGTTTGAAGAAGGAGAAGAGAAGGAACCGCAAAACGTTTCAGCTATGGAGAAGTTCAAAGATGTTGACATCAATGCCATGAGTATCATAGTGGATTCCATAAGATACCACTTGATACCCTACATCTCCCATATTGACTCATTGAATAAGATGTACGATGCCCTAACATATCTCTTCTCAGTCAGAAACATTGGACAAGTTATGAGTCTGAAGAATGAGCTCTGCGACATGAAGATGAATGATGATGACAACATAACATCATACTTTGTAAGGATCTCCCAGCTAAGAGATCAAATACAAGATATTGAAGAGATCACTTCAAAAAGGAATTGGTGAACATAGTACACAATGGTCTTCCCAAGACATGGAATGCATTTTCCGCAAGGATGAACACAAGGAAGGAGTACCCGACATTTGAAGAATTTTGGACTTGTTGTTCTCAAGAATAATCAAGGATCAATGCAAAAGAGAAACCCCAAAAGAAGTACGATGATCAAGCCTTCACAACAAGATTCAAGAACTTCAGGGACAAAAGAAACTTTGATTCAAGAAGGAAGCCAAAACAAAAAAAAGACATTTCAGAAATAAAGTGCTTCAACTGTCAGAAGTACGGTCACTATAAGAATCAATGTCCCGAGCTAAATAAAAGGAAGGAGAAACACGAAGCATCGATTGCCGAAGAAAAGGAACCTACAAAGAAAAATAAGCAGGATGGAAGAGACTTCTTCTACTAAAAGGTAACAACACTCTTCTTATTTCTTGTACATATCTTCTTTACATTGTCTTTATACATAATGTGTTCCAAGAATAAATATACCCATGGAAGAACCACAAGATAAGAATAAATATCATTAGATAATACACATGAAAGGCTGAAATACAAATCATGTGGAAGCTACTGCAAGATAATCTAAATCAATCATGAAAAGACTTAAAAGTCAGACATCAAGAGGAATTAGAGAAAGACTTATGACGACAACCAAGACAGAAGTGTGGACTCTATTAGATAGAGAGAGCCAGTTATATATTTTAGAAGACAATAAGAATGCAGATGGAAGTATGGACTCTATCAGACAGAGGGAGCCAATTATATGCACTCTTACATAAAGCAAGTATTAGGAGCGAGCTAATCCTATGATCCATTGAAGATGATGAAATGTATATATCCATGGTAGTAGCCATGAAAACAGTACGTGTTCAGCTCAACTGCAGAAGAAGACCTCTTCGAAGAGAAACCTTAAAGCATTCCTGGTTGTCCATCTAGATCCGTGATCCTATGATGAAAGGAAGAAGTGGAATTTCTAGGGCATGGAATCTATAAGAAATTCCATGGACCCAAAAGTAAAAGAAAAACATGAAGATTCCAAGAAAGAAAAAGAAATCAAAACTACCAGTCATTGCATCAAAGAATCACAAGATCACCAGCCTGATATGAACTCACTAAAAGCAATCAAGCAGAAGAACTGAAAGTCATGATGAAAAATAGTGTATGGAAAACCTATGAATGAAAGCATTGCAAGATACAAAACCATAGGTTCTCCTAGATGGAGGGAGAAGACTATAATGATCAATTGTTCCAGTACACCAGACTTATCTCTATATAAGTCATTGTATCATCTGCAACATCCATAAGTTGGAGTTCTACATCAGATGAATACAAGGAATTTTCTCCAGAGAAATTGAATAAAGAGTGTATGAGAAGCAATCTCAAGACTTTGAGGCATACCAGAAAGAGACTTTTGTATACAGATAAGAAGAAGACAACTTGGTGGAGAACCTCCAGTTCACAGGAGAAGTGTTGTGAATATTTCCTATAATATCAAGATGACTACTCAGTGGATCAGATCTCATGATGGCAGAAGAAGTACCACAAATATATGTTCAAGTTCTCCAACTATGATATACTCTATTGTTCAGATCTACATGAATCCTTCACAAGTGTTCCAGACTAAAGTACAAGCATTACATTATCCATGATGAAGTCCATGAAGGAGAAGTAAAGCTCGAGTATATTCCCACTGATGAGCAGACAAGAGATATCTTGACAAAACCTCTATCTAGAATCAAGTTTGTATATTTCTGCGAGAATATGGGGATTGGGAAGATTCTACAAGATAAGAGAAGGTACTAAAAATTATTCTTGAAAAAAATCTATCTTTGTGATTTAAATAACTCTCCAGCTAGGAGGGAACATTTATCTTTGTAATTGAAAAATAGTCTAGATTGGACAGATGCTTTCCTGTTCGGAAAGTGGATTGAGATTTCTGACGGACAGTGACTTCCCATTGTAGTTAACATGGGAGGCAGACTGATTTTTGATGTATCATAGACAATGACTTTCCATTGTGGTTAACATGGGGAGTGGTCTAGGATAATCATTCTTCTTGGTAGTTACTCTGAGTAGTGGTCAAGTAGAATGGTCCACCTTGTTGGGCTGTCATTCTTTTGAAGTTCATATTTGTGAGTAGTTTCGAAGAATGGTCCATTTTGGAGGCTGGTGCAGGACAAACATTCCTTAGGGCAGACTCATTCTCTCCAGGTTACACTTTTTTTAGTGTCATAGGAATGGCCCAGGGTGGGGATTGGTCCAGACAGTTATTCCTTAGGGTAGAATCATTCTCTCCAGGTTACACTTTGTTTAGTGTCGGAGGAATGGCTTAGGGTGGGGAATAGTCGAGGATCAACACTCAAGGACAATCATTCCTTAGGGTTTATACATTCTCTCCAGGGTGCACTTTAATTAGTGTAGGAGGAATGGCCCAGGGTGACGAATGGTACAAACATTTCTTAGGGTTTATACATTATGTCCAAGGTGCACTTTAATTAGTGTAGGAAGAATGGCCTAGGGTGAGAAATGGTCCAGGCTCAGAAATCCGAAATAATCCTTCTTCCTTGTTTGTGAAGAATAGGGAAGATAGCCCATTGCCAACGAGGGCATATATTCTTTCAGATCTCAAAAATGTGAGTGAAAGATCTACCTAGAGGATTCAATTTATCTTTAGCAGTATTTTTCTGTGCAGGATGGCATCAGATGATTGTTATGGAGACTACCTATCTCCATAAAGTAGATATATACTACTGTGGTGGATATGTTCCACTGTTCATAAGGCAGATATTCTTTCAAAGCTCACAGATGTGAGTGAAAGATTGGCCTAGATAATTCAATCTATATCATAACATTGTTTCGGTGCAGATTGCTATTAGATGTTTGTTATGAATATCATATGACAGTAGATGAAGACTACTATGGTGGCATATATTCTTTTAGAACTTACAKATGTGAGTGAAGGATTGGCCCAGAAAAATCAGTTTATATCATAACATTGTTTCCATGCAGGTTGCTATCAGATGTTTGTTATGAAGACTGTATGACAGTAGACAAGGACTACTGTGTTGAATATGTTTCACTGTCCACAACCATACATTGTTGATCAAGTACTTGTGTGTTACTTGATTTGGTAGTGAACCACCGGATTTTAGTTATGTACTACTATGAATAGACACAATTGTGCTCTATCCTTGCTCTAATTGCCTTGAAGACTATCATAAGTTTATTGGAGATAATGATCATTCAGGTGGATGATGAACATAGATTTTCCAGATGGAAAAAAGTTCAGATCTTTTAATCTTCTTGTATCACTCTATGGTGAGAGTGATTTATCCAACATCATATATAATTAATCAAATGAAGTACAGTTTCGAGAGATGACGTAGCTGATGGTGATGGTGATGCTCATGATATAGTCATGAAATAGTATAGATGACTATATTGATGCTACCGGGTAAATGGTATGTTTTGTGCTCAAGTCCATTACCTGTAAATACCTCTCTAGCTAGGAGGGAGTGTTAATATTATGGTAGTTGCAAGAGGTATTTACCTCCACGTGTGAACCTGATGAGAATAGAAGATTCTGGAAGCAAGAGAAACCCTAATGAGTTGGATAATAACCCTAGAAGCCTTGTCGGCTCAAGAAGATAATTTATATTAGGTTATTAGCCTCGAAGAGAAGAAGTCGACCAAAAATAATAATAATATACTAAACAGACACTTATCCAGAAGGAGAAGTCGGCCCCAGAAAAATTGGCAGAACCAGTATAAATACAGGGCGCTAGTTCTCATTTGCAACAACTTAGAATTATAGTTCCCAATTTTGGTGCACACTGCAGTTGCAGTCTTCTGCGCAGGTTTGGAGGAGAGTTGTTAGTGCAGCTGCAGCAGAAGTATGTTTTCAGTATTGTCTTGTATATCTCTTGGCTAGGGTTTGGGACTATCTGATCAGTCTTTTGTGTTGCTTTATCCTTGCAAAGAGGTGCGCTACCCTTTGTTTGGCTATCTAGCCTAGGGTTTTCTTCCGGAGGAATTCTCAGTCAAGGTTAAGGTGCTCGGAGGGAGGCTTCGGCCTATGGTTGGGTGATGAAGGTATGGTCAATGGTAAAATGAGAACACCATATTCTATATTCTAACAAAATCTTTGTTGGAACTCTCTTGAAATTCCATGCAACTTCCAATTCAACCACCAAAAATGTCATGCACCGACCCCGCATAGTGAGCAGTGAATGGGACCAATGTTGAAATTTCGTCAATATGTGTCTGTATGCATCAAAATTTGACATGGTTAGACTAGACACATACCTCTATGGTATGGGAGTGTTTCAAGACTCAAGGATGTATGATGTCATACATAAAAGTTTTGAAAACATTTCAACGTTGGCCCTATTCACAGGTCACCATTGCGCCTGATGTACTCTAGCCGTAGTACAATGTCTTTTAATAGTTGTTTCCTTTAAAATTCGACCGATTAGAAAATTAAAACGAAATGAGAAGAGCCCTAGCACAATGTATTTTAATAGTTGTACTCTAGCTGAAAAGAACCCTAAAACCTTTTTGAAGTATCGTTACATAGCAAACTTGTTGCAACATCTGTAAAACATAACATATTTATAGATTTTATAACGTCGCAATTCCGATGATCATTGACCAAATCAAAGTTGACTTGGTCAAAATACTAGGTGACCATAGGAGGGGGAAAACCTAGTTTCCACAAAGTCGCAACTGCAACACCTATCTTCGCAAACGTGGCAAGAGAGACGACTATGTCACAAACATGGAAAGATAGATGATAACATGGAAAATGTGGCAAGAGATATGAAAACGTTGAAAGAGAGACGTCAACGTGGAAATAGCGATGTTATTAGGCAATATGGAAAAAAAACATTTAAAATTTCCTCTATTTTTCAACAATATGGCTGATTTTTTCCATAACACCACAAATAGAACGTCGAAATTTTTACAATATTTACTAGTGACTAGTTCAGTGGGATTTAACTAACTAGTTCTATTTTAGACTTTCTAATCTTAGACCATCACTATTATGCATACATTCCTAATTATAGGATGTCAATGACTATATGAGTGAAGATCACTCACTCATTGATAAGACCATAATATGCATTGATTCTCATTCTTCATTGTGTATCTCTCTTCCTTTTCTTGATAAGATTTGTTTGTGTATGCTTTATCTACATCTCCCATGTAGGTTTCAATGAAACACTGACAAAGGAGGCTCTCGATAGTGACGCAATATACAAACTTGAGCGCATTCAAGAAGATATTGAACTGGAAACATCATTGGAAAACAATGCGTAAGTCGTCTAAATGTTGGTTTCTCTTTTTGAATCAAGCAATGAGTTCATCCAAATAAGCAAGGATGATGTGAGAAAGATCATAAAAAATGTAGGTCATGGCCCATTGAAATGTAGCACCAACATTTTTGAGTCCAAAAGGAATGACATGATAAGAAAAGGTACCCCAAGGGGTAGTAAAAGCGGTGTTGGCCCTTGGTTATGGAAGGAAGCGAAAAACAAGGAAGGAAAGGTAAAAAGTGAGCTTTGCGGGAGACACAGTAACTCTCATTGAGTCGAAGTGAGCAAAAGAGCAAGAAAGATGGAGAGAAGTGCGGAAAATAAAGCCATTGGACGAGGAGATCAGGGATGATAGATCAACAAGAAAGAAGGATCGTGGACAACTCAACAAGAAGAGAAATCCATCATTGGATTCTTTGGAGCATCGCATGATGAAGAAGGAAAGACAGGTTGGTGAAGCCCGAAAAAAGCGAGTCAAGTTTACCTAGCACTTTAGACACCTAGGGTTTTGGTATCTAGGGTTTTGGAACTTAGGTTTCAACCTAAGGCTGCCAGTGAGGGATGGTAATGTATAAATAAAGGTCGAGAGGACTTGTGTAGTGTTGGGTCATTGAGTATTGGTATGATATTGTTGTTATAGATATGTTGTGGAGAGAGAGGATTGTATTGTGATATCTTCAGCTATGTGTGAAGGTCAAGTCCTGCAGCTGGGTGCGCAAAAAGGGGAGAGAAAGAGAAAGAAGAAAGAAGATCTACTAGCTGAGAGCGTAGATAAGAACTGTATACTTTACCTTAATAAATAATAAGCACAGTTATATGGACGTATCCCTAGAGAGAGGGTGAACCACGTATATTTTGTGTCGTATGTGTGATTGATGTCTGGATCTCTATCATTGTTATATTGTTATTGGCAGTCTTATGTTAGATCAAATCTATAGCTATGCAGGATAGACCTAGCTGATAAGTGATATTTGAATGTTGTATTGTTGCTGTAATAGATCCAATTGATATTCCCCTGGTTGTAGACATTCTTGTCCTGCAACACCCCTCTTATCTACTTCATGTGAGACTGCGTTTGCTTCGCAGGTGCTACCGAAACGGCCAGTAGTTAGGGCTTGTTGGTGCACTCTTGGAGTGAACCTCGAGTCTACCCCTGTGCCAACAAGAGATTTTGTACTGATCTACTAGATGGATATGAATTCGATTATATCTGGAGAACCCATCCATAAACGATAGTGCTTCGTGCCCGGCACAATTATCTATGATTTGGTCGATGAACAGAGTTGGGAATTTTTCTTTGGGACAAGCATGGTTGAGATGACGAAATTTTGTAATGACACGAATAGTTCCCTATTTTTTGTTAACAGGGATGGGGTTGGATACCCATGAAGTATACACAATGGGGTAAATGAACCCGATAATACGTAACTTGTCAATTTTGGCTTTGATAGCCATATCTTTGGATGGGAGAAGGGGGCATTGATTTTGATGAACATGGGTGACATATGGCCAAGTGTCGATTCGATGTTCGACTATAGAAGGATCGAGGTCAGGCATCTTTGTATATGACTAGGAACAAATTTCCCAGTATTCCTGAAAGAGGGCTTTATGAACAAGGATTTCTTCAGGGGATCATGCGGTGTCGATTGTGTTTTCTTCCATGATTCTAGGTTTAATAGAAATGTCAATTTTGATGGTGGGGGGGATGTTGGCCATGTTTCCTTATTCAAAAGCATATGGGGAAGGGATAGGGTTGTTGAACCAATCTATATGCCCTGAAGGAATAAAATCCTTGGTTTTGATTATGTACGTGGAGGCTTCAATAGGGGGATGAAAGGCCTCTTATGAAATGAAAAGGGCTCTATGATGGAGTGCATTCCATGGGAAAACTAGGATAGTGAGGTCCTCCATGATATCTCTGTTGCAGTGGAAAATGTGAGAATACAGGGGATCCTAGAAGGTGACAGGGGGAACTATCAATGGGTAAATGTTATTGTCCTTAAGGGGTGAGGAATTAGAGGGTACATCGTGTATAGGGTGTGATGGCTCACTTGACATAAACCAAATTTCATGATACTATGGATGGTACCTCATTCGGTAGGGGACTGATGAAGAAATATATCAAATATCAATAATGTGAGCCTCAGTATGGAGTGATTGAGAGGGTTATGGCTGAGATGTGTGGCGTAATGTGGCTAATGTTTGGAAAAATTGAGGTAGAGCTAGGAAATGATGAGTGCAATGGCCATATTCTGCATAGATGGAACAAGTGAATTTGGTTCACAACCCTTTATTGAGTTTGGTGGAGGACTCCATAGTAGCAGTGGATGTACTTG